>CAKXZU010000197.1:0-175982 GCA_936014575.1 Bombus lapidarius
ACACACTCCTATCAGATTTAACGTATAACGTTAAGTAGCATTACGATATAACGTATAACGTTATGTAACATTCCGATATAACGTATAACGTTATGTAGTATTACGTTACAACGTATAACGTTAGGTAGTAATACGTTATAACGTATAACCTTATGTAGCATTACCATATAACGTATAACGTTATGTAGCATTACGATATAACGTATAACGGTTATGTGTCATTACCATATAACGTATAACGTTATGTAGCATAACGATATAACGTATAACTTTATGTAGTATTACGTTATAACGTATAACGTTATGTCGCATTACGATATAACGTATAACGTTATGTAGCATTAAGATATAACGTATAACGTTTATGTATCATTACCATATAACGTATAACGTTATGTAGCATTACGATATAACGTATAACTTATGTAGTATTACGTTATAACGTATAACGTTATGTAGCATTACGATATAACGTATAACGTTATGTATCATTACCATATAACGTATAACGTTATGTAGCATTACGATATAACGTATAACGTTATGTAGTATTACGTTATAACGTATAACGTTATGTAGTATTACGTTACAACGTATAACGCTATGTAGCATTACGATATAACGTAGAGCGTTATGTAGTATTACGTTATAACGTATAACGTTATGTATTATTACGTTATAACGTATAACGTTATGTAGCATTACGTTATAACGTATAACGTTATGTATTATTACGTTATAACGTATAACGTTATGTAGCATTACGTTATAACGTATAACGTTATGTAGCATTACGTTATAACGTATAACGTTATGTAGCATTACGTTATAACGTATAACGTTATGTAGCATTACGTTATAACGTATAACGTTATGTAGCATTACGTTATAACGTATAACGTTATGTAACATTCCGATATAACGTATAACGTTATGTAGTATTACGTTACAACGTATAACGTTATGTAGTATTACGTTGTAACGTATAACGTTATGTAGCATTTACCATATAACGTATAACGTTATGTAGCATTACGATATAACGTATAACGTTATGTAGTAGTACGTTATAACGTATAACGTTATGTAGTATTACGTTATAACGTATAACGTTATGTAGCATTACGATATAACTTATAACGTTATGTAGTAGTACGTTATAACGTATAACGTTATGTAGTATTACGTTATAACGTATAACGTTATGTAGTATTACGATATAACGTATAACGTTATGTAGGAATACGATATAACGTATAACGTTATGTAGCATTACGATATAACGTATAACGTTAAGTAGCATTACGATATAACGTATAACGTTATGTAACATTCCGATATAACGTATAACGTTATGTAGTATTACGTTACAACGTATAACGTTATGTAGTATTACGTTATAACGTATAACGTTATGTAGCATTACCATATAACGTATAACGTTATGTAGCATTACGATATAACGTATAACGTTATGTATCATTACCATATAACGTATAACGTTATGTAGCATTACGATATAACGTATAACTTTATGTAGTATTACGTTATAACGTATAACGTTATGTAGCATTACGATATAACGTATAACGTTATGTAGCATTAAGATATAACGTATAACGTTATGTATCATTACCATATAACGTATAACGTTATGTAGCATTACGATGATGAACGTATAACTTTATGTAGTATTACGTTATAACGTATAACGTTATGTAGCATTACGATATAACGTATAACGTTATCTATCATTACCATATAACGTATAACGTTATGTAGCATTACGATATAACGTATAACGTTATGTAGTATTACGTTATAACGTAGAACGTTTATGTAGTATTACGTTACAACGTATAACGCTATGTAGCATTACGATATAACGTAGAGCGTTATGTAGTATTACGTTATAACGTATAACGTTATGTATTATTACGTTATAACGTATAACGTTATGTAGCAATACGTTATAACGTATAACGTTATGTAGCATTACGTTATAACGTATAACGTTATGTAGCATTACGTTATAACGTATAACGTTATGTAGCATTACGTTATAACGTATAACGTTATGTAGCATTACGTTATAACGTATAACGTTATGTAGTATTACGATATAACGTATAACGTTTATGTAGTATTACGTTATAACGTATAACGTTATGTAGTATTACGTTATAACGTATAACATTATGTAGCATTACCATATAACGTATAACGTTATGTAGTATTACGTTATAACGTATAACGTTATGTAGCATTACGATATAAACGTATAACGTTATGTAGTATTACGTTATAACGTATAACGTTATGTAGCATTACGTTATAACGTATAACGTTATGTAGCATTGCGATATAACGTATAACGTTATGTAGCATTACCATATAACGTATAACGTTATGTAGTATTACGTTATAACGTATAACGTTAGGAAGTATTACGTTATAACGTATAACGTTATGTAGTATTACGATATAACGTATAACGTTATGTAGTATTACGTTATAACGTATAACTTTATGTATTATTACGTTATAACGTATAACGTTATGTATTATTACGATATAACGTATAACGTTTATGTATCATTACCATATAACGTATAACGTTATGTAGCATTACGATATAACGTATAACTTTATGTAGTATTACGTTATAACGTATAACGTTATGTATCATTACGATATAACGTATAACGTTATGTAGCATTAAGATATAACGTATAACGTTATGTATCATTACCATATAACGTATAACGGTTATGTAGCATTACGATATAACGTATAACTTTTGTAGTATTACGTTATAACGTATAACGTTATGTAGCATTGCGATATAACGTATAACGTTATGTATCATTACCATATAACGTATAACGTTATGTAGCATTACGATATAACGTATAACTTTATGTAGTATTACCATATAACGTATAACGTTATGTAGTATTACGTTATAACGTATAACGTTATGTAGCATTTCGATATAACGTATAACGTTATGTAGCATTACGATATATCGTATAACGTTATGTAGCATTACCATATAACGTATAACGTTATGTAGGATTACGATATAACGTATAACGTTATGTAGTATTACGTTATAACGTATAACGTTATGTAGCATTACGATATATCGTATAACGTTATGTAGCATTACCATATAACGTATAACGTTATGTAGGATTACGATATAACGTATAACGTTATGTAGTATTACGTTATAACGTATAACGTTATGTAGCATTACGATATAACGTATAACGTTATGTAGTATTACGTTATAACGTATAACGTTATGTAGTATTACGTTATACGTATAACGTTATGTAGTATTACCATATAACGTATAACGTTATGTAGTAGTACGTTATAACGTATAACGTTATGTAGTATTACGTTATAACGTATAACGTTATGTAGTATTACGATATAACGTATAACGTTATGTAGTATTACGTTATAACGTATATCGTTATGTAGTATTACGTTATAACGTATAACGTTATGTAGTATTACGATATAACGTATAACGTTATGTAGTATTACGTTATAACATATAAAGTTTATGTAGCATTACGTTATAACGTAGTAACGTTTAGTAGCATTGCGATATAACGTATAACGTTATGTAGCATTACCATATAACGTATAACGTTATGTAGCAGTTACGATATAACGTATAACGTTATGTAGTATTACGTTTATAACGTATAACGTTAGGAAGTATTACGTTATAACGTATAACGTTATGTAGTATTACGATATAACGTATAACGTTATGTAGTATTACGTTTATAACGTATAACGTTATGTATTATTACGTTATAACGTATAACGTTATGTATTATTACGATATAACGTATAACGTTATGTATCATTACCATATAACGTATAACGTTATGTAGCATTACGATATAACGTATAACTTTATGTAGTATTACGTTATAACGTATAACGTTATGTAGCATTACGATATAACGTATAACGTTATGTAGCATTAAGATATAACGTATAACGTTATGTATCATTACCATATAACGTATAACGTTATGTAGCATTACGATATAACGTATAACTTTATGTAGTATTACGTTATAACGTATAACGTTATGTAGCATTACCATATACGTATAACGTTATGTATCATTACCATATAACGTATAACGTTATGTAGTATTACGTTTATAACGTATAACGTTATGTAGCATTACCATATAACGTATAACGTTATGTAGCATTACGATATAACGTATAACGTTATGTAGTATTACGTTAGAACGTATAACGTTATGTAGCATTTCGATATAACGTATAACGTTATGTAGCATTACGATATATCGTATAACGTTATGTAGCATTACCATATAACGTATAACGTTATGTAGGATTACGATATAACGTATAACGTTATGTAGCATTACCATATAACGTATAACGTTATGTAGCATTACGATATAACGTATAACGTTATGTAGTATTACGTTATAACGTATAACGTTATGTAGCATTACGATATAACGTATAACGTTATGTAGTATTACGTTATAACGTATAACGTTATGTAGGATTACGATATAACGTATAACGTTATGTAGTATTACGTTATAACTATAACGTTATGTAGCATTACCATAGAACGTATAACGTTATGTAGCATTACGATATAACGTATAACGTTATGTAGCAGTACAATATAACGTATAACGTTATGTAGTAGTACGTTATAACGTATAATGTTATGTAGTATTACGTTATAACGTATAACGTTATGTAGTATTACGATATAACGTATAACAGTTTATGTAGTATTACGTTATAACGTATATCGTTATGTAGTATTACGTTATAACGTATAACGTTATGTAGCATTACGTTATAACGTATAACGTTATGTAGTATTACGTTATAACATATAACGTTATGTAGCATTACGATATAACGTATAACGTTTATGTAGTATTACGTTAGAACGTATAACGTTATGTAGCATTTCGATATAACGTATAACGTGATGTAGTATTACGTTAGAACGTATAACGTTATGTAGTATTACGTTACAACGTATAACGTTATGTAGCATTACGATATAACGTAGAACGTTATGTAGTATTACGTTATGACGTATAACGTTATGTATTATTACGTTATAACGTATAACGTTATGTAACATTACGTTATAACGTATAACGTTATGTAGCATTACGTTATAACGTATAACGTTATGTAGCATTACGTTATAACGTATAACATTATGTAGCATTACCATATAACGTATAACGTTATGTAGTATTACGTTATAACGTATACGTTATGTAGCATTACGATATAACGTATAACGTTATGTATCATTACCATATAACGTATAACGTTATGTAGCATTACGATATAACGTATAACGTTATGTAGTATTACGTTATAACGTATAACGTTATGTAGTATTACGTTACAACGTATAACGTTATGTAGCATACGATATAACGTATAACGTTATGTAGCATTACCATATAACGTATAACGTTATGTAGCATTACGTTTATAACGTAGAACGTTATGTAGTATTACGTTATAACGTATAACGTTAGGAAGTATTACGTTATAACGTATAACGTTATGTAGTAGTACGATATAACGTATAACGTTATGTAGCGATTACGTTATAACGTATAACGTTATGTATTATTACGTTATAACGTATAACGTTATGTTATTATTACGATATAACGTATAACGTTATGTATCATTACCATATAACGTATAACGTTATGTAGCATTATGATATAACGTATAACTTTATGTAGTATTACGTTATAACGTATAACGTTATGTAGCATTACGATATAACGTATAACGTTATGTATCATTACCATATAACGTATAACGTTATGTAGCATTACGATATAACGTATACGTTATGTAGTATTACGTTTATAACGTAATAACGTTATGTAGTATTACGTTACAACGTATGAACGTTATGTAGCATTACCATATAACGTATAACGTTATGTAGCATTACGATATAACGTATAGCTTTATGTTAGTATTACGTTATAACGTATAACGTTATGTAGCCATACGATATAACGTATAACGTTATGTAGCATTAAGATATAACGTATAACGTTATGTATCATTACCATATAACGTATAACGTTATGTTAGCATTACGATATAACGTATAACTTTATGTAGTATTACGTTATAACGTATAACGTTATGTAGCATTACGATTAACGTATAACGTTATGTATCATTACCATATAACGTATAACGTTATGTAGCATTACGATATAACGTATAACGTTATGTAGTATTACGTTACAACGTATAACGTTATGTAGCATTACGATATAACGTAGAGCGTTATGTAGTATTACGTTATAACGTATAACGTTTATGTATTATTACGTTATAACGTATAACGTTATGTAGCATTACGGTTATAACGTATAACGTTATGTAGCATTACGTTATAACGTATAACGTTATGTAGCATTACGTTATAACGTATAACGTTATGTAGCATTACGTTTATAACGTATAACGTTATGTAGCATTACGTTATAACGTATAACGTTATGTAGCATTACGTTATAACGTATAACGTTATGTAGTATTACGTTATAAAGTATAACATTATGTAGCATTACCATATAACGTATAACGTTATGTAGTATTACGTTATAACGTATAACGTTATGTAGCATTACGATATAACGTATAACGTTATGTAGTATTACGTTATAACGTATAACGTTATGTAGCATTAGCGTTATAACGTATAACGTTATGTAGCATTACGATATAACGTATAACGTTATGTAGCATTACGATATAACGTATAACGTTATGTAGTATTACGTTATAACGTATAACGTTATGTAGTATTACGTTATAACGTATAACGTTATGTAGTATTACGATATAACGTATAACGTATGTAGTATTACGTTATAACGTATAACGTTATGTAGGATTACGATATAACGTATAACGTTATGTAGCATTACGTTATAACGTATAACGTTATGTAGCATTACGTTATAACGTATAACGTTATGTAGTATTACGTTATAACGTATAACATTATGTAGCATTACCATATAACGTATAACGTTATGTAGTATTACGTTATAACGTATAACGTTATGTAGCATTACGTTATAACGTATAACGTTATGTAGCATTACGATATAACGTATAACGTTATGTAGCATTACGATATAACGTATAACGTTATGTAGGATTACGATTATAACGTATAACGTTATGTAGCATTACGATATAACGTATAACGTTATGTAGTATTACGTTATAACTATAACGTTATGTAGCATTACCATATAACGTTAAACGTTATGTAGCATTACGATATAACGTATAACGTATGTAGCATTACAATATAACGTATAACGTTTATGTAGTAGTACGTTATAACGTATAACGTTATGTAGTATTACGTTATAACGTATAACGTTATGTAGTATTTACGATATAACGTATAACGTTATGTAGTATTACGTTATAACGTATATCGTTATGTAGTATTACGTTATAACGTATAACGTTATGTAGCATTACGTTATAACGTATAACGTTATGTATCATTACCATATAACGTATAACGTTATGTAGCATTACGATATAACGTATAACGTTATGTAGTATTACGTTATAACGTATAACGTTATGTAGCATTACCATATAACGTATAACGTTATGTATCATTACCATATATCGTATAACGTTATGTAGTATTACGTTATAACGTATAACGTTATGTAGCATTACCATATAACGTATAACGTTATGTAGCATTACGATATAACGTATAACGTTATGTAGTATTACGTTAGAACGTATAACGTTATGTAGCATTTCGATATAACGTATAACGTTATGTAGCATTACGATATATCGTATAACGTTATGTAGCATTACCATATAACGTATAACGTTATGTAGGATTACGATATAACGTATAACGTTATGTAGCATTACCATATAACGTATAAACGTTATGTAGCATTACGATATAACGTATAACGTTATGTAGTATTACGTTATAACGTATAACGTTATGTAGCATTACGATATAACGTATAACATTATGTAGTATTACGTTATAACGTATAACGTTATGTAGGATTACGATATAACGTATAACGTTATGTAGTATTACGTTATAACGTATAACGTTATGTAGCATTACCATATAACGTATAACGTTATGTAGCATTACGATATAACGTATAACGTTATGTAGCATTACAATATAACGTATAACGTTATGTAGTAGTACGTTATAACGTATAACGTTATGTAGTATTACGTTATAACGTATAACGTTATGTAGTATTACGATATAACGTATAACGTTATGTAGTATTACGTTATAACGTATATCGTTAGTAGTATTACGTTATAACGTATAACGTTATGTAGTATTACGATATAACGTAGAACGTTATGTAGTATTACGTTATAACATATAACGTTATGTAGCATTACGATATTACGTATAACGTTATGTAGTATTACGTTAGAACGTATAACGTTATGGTAGCATTTCGATATAACGTATAACGTTATGTAGTATTACGTTAGAACGTATAACGTTATGTAGTATTACGTTACAACGTATAACGTTATGTAGCATTACGATATAACGTAGAACGTTATGTAGTATTACGTTATAACGTATAACGTTATGTATTATTACGTTATAACGTATAACGTTATGTAACATTACGTTATAACGTATAACGTTATGTAGCATTACGTTATAACGTATAACGTTATGTAGCATTACGTTATAACGTATAACGTTATGTAGCATTACGATATAACGTATAACGTTATGTAGGCATTACGATATAACGTATAACGTTATGTAGTATTACGTTATAACGTATATCGTTATGTAGTATTGCGTTATAACGTATAACGTTATGTAGTATTGCGTTATAACGTATAACGTTATGTAGCATTACGTTATAACGTATAACATTATGTAGCATTACCATATAACGTATAACGTTATGTAGTATTACGTTATAACGTATAACGTTTATGTAGCATTACGTATAACGTATAACGTTATGTAGCATTACGATATAACGTATAGCGTTATGTATCATTACCATATAACGTATAACGTTATGTAGCATTACGATATAACGTATAACGTTATGTAGTATTACGTTATAACGTATAACGTTATGTAGTATTACGTTACAACGTATAACGTTATGTAGCATTACGATATAACGTATAACGTTATGTAGCATTACCATATAACGTATAACGTTAGGTAGCATTACGTTAGTAACGTATAAAGTTACGTAGCATTACGTTATAACGTATAACGTTATGTAGCATTACGATATAACGTATAACGTTATGTAGCATTAGCCATATAACGTATAACGTTATGTAGCATTACGATATAACGTATAACGTTATGTAGTATTACGTTATAACGTATAACGTTAGGAAGTATTACGTTTATAACGTATAACGTTATGTAGTATTACGATATAACGTAGAACGTTATGTAGTATTACGTTATAACGTATAACGTTATGTATTATTACGTTCTAACGTATAACGTTATGTATTATTGCGATATAACGTATAACGTTATGTACATTACCATATAACGTATAACGTTATGTAGCATTACGATATAACGTATAACTTTATGTAGTATTACGTTATAACGTATAACGTTATGTAGCATTACGATATAACGTATAACGTTATGTATCATTACCAGTATAACGTATAACGTTATGTAGCATTACGATATAACGTATAACGTTATGTAGTATTACGTTATAACGTATAACGTTATGTAGTATTACGTTACAACGTATGAACGTTATGTAGCATTACGATATAACGTAGAACGTTATGTAGTATTACGTATAACGGTATAACGTTATGTATTATTACGTTTTAACGTATAACGTTATGTAGCATTACGTTATAACGTATAACGTTATGTAGCATTACGTTATAACGTATAACGTTATGTAGCATTACGTTTATAACGTATAACGTTCTGTAGCATTACGTTATAACGTATAACGTTTATGTAGTATTACGATATAACGTATAACGTGATGTAGTATTACGTTATAACGTATAACGTTATGTAGTATTACGTTATAACGTATAACATTATGTAGCATTACCATATAACGTATAACGTTATGTAGTATTACGTTATAACGTATAACGTTATGTAGCATTACGATATAACGTATAACGTTATGTAGTATTACGTTATAACGTATAACGTTAGGAAGTATTACGTTATAACGTATAACGTTTATGTAGTATTACGATATAACGTATATCGTTATGTAGTATTACGTTATAACGTATAACGTTATGTATTATTACGTTATAACGTATAACGTTATGTATTATTACGTTATAACGTATAACGTTTATGTAGTATTACGTTATAACGTATATCGTTTAGTAGTATTACGTTATAACGTATAACGTTATGTAGTATTGGCGTTATAACTTATAACGTTATGTAGCATTACGTTATAACGTATAACATTATGTAGCATTACCATATAACGTATAACGTTATGTAGTATTACGTTATAACGTATAACGTTATATAGCATTACGATATAACGTATAACGTTATGTAGTATTTACGTTATAACGTATAACGTTATGTAGTATTACATTATAACGTGTAACGTGAAGTAGTATTACGATATAACGTATAACGTTATGTAGCATTACGATATAACGTATAACGTTATGTAGCCATTACCATATAACGTATAACGTTATGTAGCATTACGTTATAACGGATGACGTTATGTAGCATTACTTTATAACGTATAGACGTTATGTAGCATTACGATATAACGTATAACGTTATGTAGCATTACCATATAACGTATAACGTTATGTAGCATTACGATATAACGTATAACGTTATGTAGTATTACGTTATAACGTATAACGTTATGTAGTATTACGTTATAACGGTATAACGTTAGGAAGTATGTACGTTATAACGTATAACGTTATGTAGTATTACGATATAACGTATAACGTTATGTAGTATTACGTTATAACGTATAACGTTATGTATTATTACGTTATAACGTATAACGTTATGTATTATTACGTTATAACGTATAACGTTATGGTAGTATTACGTTATAACGTATATCGTTTATGTAGTATTACGTTATAACGTATAACGTTATGTAGTATTGCGTTATAACTTATAACGTTATGTAGCATTGACGTTATAACGTATAACATTATGTAGCATTACCATATAACGTATAACGTTATGTAGTATTACGTTTATAACGTATAACGTTATATAGCATTACGATATAACGTATAACGTTATGTAGTATTACGTTATAACGTATAACGTTATGTAGTATTACATTATAACGGTTAACGTGAAGGTAGTATTACGATATAACGTATAACGTTATGTAGCATTACGATATAACGTATAACGTTATGTAGCATTACCATATAACGTATAACGTTATGTAGCATTACGTTATAACGTATGACGTTATGTAGCATTACTTTATAACGTATAACGTTATGTAGCATTACGATATAACGTATAACGTTATGTAGCATTACCATATAACGTATAACGTTATGTAGCTTTACGATATAACGTATGACGTTATGTAGTATTACGTTATAACGTATAACGTTAGGAAGTATTACGTTATAACGTATAACGTTATGTAGTATTACGATATAACGTATAACGTTGTGTAGTATTACGTTATAACGTATAACGTTATGTAGTATTACGATATAACGTATAACGTTATGTAGTATGACGTTATAACGTATAACGTTATGTAGGATTACGATATAACGTATAACGTTATGTAGTATTACGGTATAACGTATAACATTATGTAGCATTACCATATAACGTATAACGTTATGTAGTATTACGTTATAACGTATAACGTTATGTAGCATTACGATATAACGTATAACGTTATGTAGTATTACGTTATAACGTGGTAACGTGAAGTAAGTATTACGATATAACGTATAACGTTATGTAGCATTACGATATAACGTATAACGTTATGTAGCATTACCATATAACGTATAACGTTATGTAGCATTACGTTATAACGTATGACGTTATGTAGCATTACTTTATAACGTATAGCGTTATGTAGCATTACGATATAACGTATAACGTTATGTAGCATTACCATATAACGTATAACGTTATGTAGGCATTACGATATAACGTATGACGTTATTGGTAGTATACGTTATAACGTATAACGTTAGGAAGTATTACGTTATAACGTATAACGGTTATGTAGTATTACGATATAACGTATAACGTTGTGTAGTATTACGTTATAACGTATAACGTTATGTAGTATTACGATATAACGTATAACGTTATGTAGAATGACGTTATAACGTATAACGTTATGTAGGATTACGATATAACGTATAACGTTTATGTAGTATTACGGTATAACGTATAACATTATGTAGCATTACCATATAACGTATAACGTTATGTAGTATTACGTTATCACGTATAACGTTATGTAGCATTACGATATAACGTATAACGTTATGTAGTATTACGTTTATAACGTATAACGTTTTATAGTATTACGTTATAAACGTGTAACGTTAAGTAGTATTACGATATAACGTAATAACGTTATGTAGCATTACGATATAACGTATAACGTTATGTATCATTACCATATAACGTATAACGTTATGTAGCATTACGATATAACGTATAACGTTATGTAGTATTACGTCATAACGTATAGCGTTTTGTAGCATTACGATATAACGTATAACGTTATGTATCATTACCATATAACGTATAACGTTATGTAGCATTACGATATTAACGTATAACTTTATGTAGTATTACGTTATAACGTATAACGTTATGTAGCATTACGATATAACTATAACGTTATGTAGCATTACGATATAACGTATAACGTATGTATCATTACCAGATAACGTATAACGTTATGTAGCATTACGATATAACGTATAACTTTATGTAGTATTACGTTATAACGTATAACGTTATGTAGCATTACGATATAACGTATAACGTTATGTATCATTACCATATAACGTATAACGATTATGTAGCATTACGATATAACGTATAACGTTATGTAGTATTACGTTATAACGTATAACGTTATGTAGTATTACGTTAAACGTATACGTTATGTAGCATTACGATATAACGTAGAACGTTATGTAGTATTACGTTATAACGTATAACGTTATGTATTATTACGTTATAACGTATAACGTTATGTATTATTACGTTATAACGTATAACGTTATGTAGTATTACGTTATAACGTATATCGTTATGTAGTATTACGTTATAACGTATAACGTTATGTAGTATTGCGTTATAACGTTATAACGTTATGTAGCATTACGTTTATAACGTATAACATTATGTAGCATTACCATATAACGTATAACGTTATGTAGTATTACGTTATAACGTATAACGTTATATAGCATTACGATATAACGTATAACGTATGTAGTATTACGTTATAACGTATAACGTTATGTATTATTACGTTATAACGTATAACGTTATGTATTATTACGTTATAAACGTATAACGTTATGTAGTATTACGTTATAACGTATATCGTTATGGTAGTATTACGTTATAACGTATAACGTTATGTAGTATTGCGTTATAACTTATAACGTTATGTAGCATTACGTTATAACGTATAACATTATGTAGCATTACCATATAACGTTTAACGTTATGTAGTATTACGTTATAACGTATAACGTTATATAGCATTACGATATAACGTATAACGTTATGTAGTATTACGTTTATAACGTATAACGTTATGTAGTTTTACATTATAACGTGTAACGTGAAGTAGTATTACGATATAACGTATAACGTTATGTAGCATTACGATATAACGTATAACGTTATGTAGCATTACCATATAACGTATAACGTTATGTAGCAGTACGTTATAACGTATGACGTTATGTAGCATGTACTTTATAACGTATAACGTTATGTAGCATTACGATATAACGTATAACGTTATGTAGCATTACCATAGTAACGTATAACGTTATGTAGCATTACGATATAACGTATGACGTTATGTAGTATTACGTTATAACGTATAACGTTAGGAAGTATTACGTTATAACGTATACGTTATGTAGTATTACGATATAACGTATAACGTTGTGTAGTATTACGTTAGAACGTATAACGTTATGTAGTATTACGATATAACGTATAACGTTATGTAGTATGACGTTAGAAACGTATAACGTTATGTAGGATTACGATATAACGTATAACGTTATGTAGTATTACGGTATAACGTATAACATTATGTAGCATTACCATAGAACGTATAACGTTATGTAGTATTACGTTTATAACGTATAACGTTATGTAGCATTACGATATAACGTATAACGTTATGTAGTATTACGTTATAACGTATATACGTTATATAGTATTACGTTATAACGTGTAACGTTAAGTAGTATTACGATATAACGTATAACGTTATGTAGCATTACGATATAACGTATAACGTTATGTATCATTACCATATAACGTATAACGTTATGTAGCATTACGATATAACGTGTAACGTTATGTAGTATTACGTCATAACGTATAGCGTTTTGTAGCATTACGATATAACGTATAACGTTATGTATCAGTTACCATATAACGTATAACGTTATGTAGCATTACGATATAACGTATAACTTTATGTAGTATTACGTTATAACGTATAACGTTATGTAGCATTACGATATAACGTATAACGTTATGTAGCATTACGATATAACGTATAACGTTATGTATCATTACCATATAACGTATAAGCGTTATGTAGCATTACGATATAACGTATAACTTTATGTAGTATTACGTTATAACGTATAACGTTATGTAGCATTACGATGATAACGTATAACGTTATGTTTCATTACCATATAACGGTATAACGATATGTAGCAGTACGATATAACGTATAACGTTATGTAGTATTACGTTATAACGTATAACGTTATGTAGTATTACGTTACAACGTATAACGTTATGTAGCATTACGATATAACGTAGAACGTTATGTAGTATTACGTTATAACGTATAACGTTATGTATTATTACGTTATAGACGTTAAACGTTATGTAGCATTACGGTTATAACGTATAACGTTATGTAGCATTACGTTTATAACGTATAACGTTATGTAGCATTACGTTATAACGTAATAACGTTATGTAGAATTACGTTTATAACGTATAACGTTATGTAGTATTACGATATAACGTATAACGTTATGTAGTATTACGTTATAACGTATAACGTTATGTAGTATTACGTTATAACGTATAACATTATGTAGCATTACCATATAACGTATAACGTTATGTAGTATTACGTTATAACGTATAACGTTATGTAGCATTACGATATAACGTATAGCGTTATGTAGTATTACGTTATAACGTATAACGTTAGGAAGTATTACGTTATACGTATAACGTATGTAGTATTACGATATAACGTATAACGTTATGTAGTATTACGTTATAACGTATAACGTTATGTATTATTACGTTATAACGTATAACGTTATGTATTATTACGTTATAACGTATAACGTTATGTAGTATTACGTTATAACGTATATCGTTATGTAGTATTACGTTATAACGTATAACGTTATGTAGTATTGGCGTTATAACTTATAACGTTATGTAGCATTACGTTATAACGTATAACATTATGTAGCATTACCATATAACGTATAACGTTATGTAGTATTACGTTATAACGTATAACGTTATATAGCATTACGATATAACGTATACGTTATGTAGTATTACGTTATAACGTATAACGTTATGTAGTATTACATTATAACGTGTAACGTGAAGTAGTATTACGATATAACGTAGTAGCGTTATGTAGTATTACGTTATAACGTATAACGTTAGGAAGTATTACGTTATAAACGTATAACGTTATGTAGTTTTACGATATTAACGTATAACGTTATGTAGTATTACGTTATAACGTATAACGTTATGTATTATGACGTTATAACGTATAACGTTATGTATTATTACGTTATAACGTATAACGTTATGTAGTATTTACGTTATAACGTATATCGTTATGTAGTATACGTTATAACGTAATACTACATAACGATATACGTTATAACGTAATACTACATAACGTTATACGTTATAACGTAATAATACATAACGTTATACGTTATAACGTAATAATACATAACGTTATACGTTATAACGTAATACTACATAACGTTATACGTTATATCGTAATACTACATAACGTTATACGTTATAACGTAATACTTCCTAACGTTATACGTTATAACGTAATACTACATAACGCTATACGTTATATCGTAATACTACTTCACGTTACACGTTATAATGTAATACTACATAACGTTATACGTTATAACGTAATACTACATAACGTTATACGTTATATCGTAATGCTATATAACGTTATACGTTATAACGTAATACTACATAACGTTATACGTTATATGGTAATGCTACATAATGTTATACGTTATAACGTAATGCTACATAACGTTATAAGTTATAACGCAATACTACATAACGTTATACGTTATAACGTAATACTACATAACGATATACGTTATAACGTAATACTACATAACGTTATACGTTATAACGTAATAATACATAACGTTATACGTTATAACGTAATAATACATAACGTTATACGTTATAACGTAATACTACATAACGTTATACGTTATATCGTAATACTACATAACGTTATACGTTATAACGTAATACTTCCTAACGTTATACGTTATAACGTAATACTACATAACGCTATACGTTATATCGTAATGCTACATAACGTTATACGTTATAACGTAATACTACATAACGTTATACGTTATATGGTAATGCTACATAATGTTATACGTTATAACGTAATACTACATAACGTTATACGTTATAACGTAATACTACATAACGTTATACGTTATATCGTAATACTACATAACGTTATACGTTATAACGTAATGCTACATAACGTTATACGTTATAACGTAATGCTACATAACGTTATACGTTATAACGTAATGCTACATAACGTTATACGTTATAACGTAATGCTACATAACGTTATACGTTATAACGTAATAATACATAACGTTATACGTTATAACGTAATACTACATAACGTTCTACGTTATATCGTAATGCTACATAACGTTATACGTTGTAACGTAATACTACATAACGTTATACGTTATAACGTAATACTACATAACGTTATACGTTATATCGTAATGCTACATATCGTTATACGTTATATGGTAATGATACATAACGTTATACGTTATATCGTAATGCTACATAACGTTATACGTTATAACGTAATACTACATAAAGTTATACGTTATATCGTAATGCTACATAACGTTATACGTTATATGGTAATGATACATAACGTTATACGTTATATCGTAATGCTACATAACGTTATACGTTATATCGTAATGCTACATAACGTTATACGTTATAACGTAATACTACATAAAGTTATACGTTATATCGTAATGCTACATAACGTTATACGTTATATGGTAATGATACATAACGTTATACGTTATATCGTAATGCTACAAAACGCTATACGTTATGACGTAATACTACATAACGTTACACGTTATATCGTAATGCTACATAACGTTATACGTTATATGGTAATGATACATAACGTTATACGTTATATCGTAATGCTACATAACGTTATACGTTATATCGTAATACTACTTAACGTTACACGTTATAACGTAATACTATATAACGTTATACGTTATAACGTAATACTACATAACGTTATACGTTATATCGTAATGCTACATAACGTTATACGTTATAACGTAATACTACATAACGTTATACGTTATATGGTAATGCTACATAATGTTATACGTTATACCGTAATACTACATAACGTTATACGTTATATCGTAATCCTACATAACGTTATACGTTATAACGTCATACTACATAACGTTATACGTTATATCGTAATACTACATAACGTTATACGTTATAACGTAATACTACACAACGTTATACGGTTATATCGTAATACTACATAACGTTATACGTTATAACGTAATACTTCCTAACGTTATACGTTATAACGTAATACTACATAACGTCATACGTTATATCGTAATGCTACATAACGTTATACGTTATATGTAATGCTACATAACGTTATACGTTATATCGTAATGCTACATAACGTTATACGTTATAAAGTAATGCTACATAACGTCATACGTTTATAACGTAATGCTACATAACGTTATACGTTATATGGTAATGCTACATAACGTTATACGTTATATCGTAATGCTACATAACGTTATACGTTATATCGTAATACTACTTCACGTTACACGTTATAATGTAATACTACATAACGTTTATACGTTATAACGTAATACTACATAACGTTATACGTTATATCGTAATGCTATATAACGTTATACGTTATAACGTAATACTACATAACGTTAAACGTTATATGGTAATGCTACATAATGTTATACGTTATAACGTAATGCTACATAACGTTATAAGTTATAACGCAATACTACATAACGTTATACGTTATAACGTAATACTACATAACGATATACGTTATAACGTAATACTACATAACGTTATACGTTATAACGTAATAATACATAACGTTTATACGTTATAACGTAATAATACATAACGTTATACGTTATAACGTAATACTACATAACGTTATACGTTATATCGTAATGCTATATAACGTTATACGTTATAACGTAATACTACATAACGTTATACGTTATATGGTAATGCTACATAATGTTATACGTTATAACGTAATGCTACATAACGTTATAAGTTATAACGCAATACTACATAACGTTATACGTTATAACGTAATACTACATAACGATATACGTTATAACGTAATACTACATAACGTTATACGTTATAACGTAATAATACATAACGTTATACGTTATAACGTAATAATACATAACGTTATACGTTATAACGTAATACTACATAACGTTCTACGTTATATCGTAATGCTACATAACGTTATACGTTTAACGTAATACTACATAACGTTATACGTTATAACGTAATACTACATAACGTTATACGTTATATCGTAATGCTACATATCGTTATACGTTATATGGTAATGATACATAACGTTATACGTTATATCGTAATGCTACATAACGTTATACGTTATAACGTAATACTACATAAAGTTATACGTTATATCGTAATGCTACATAACGTTATACGTTATATGGTAATGATACATAACGTTATACGTTATATCGTAATGCTACATAACGTTATACGTTATATCGTAATGCTACATAACGTTATACGTTATAACGTAATACTACATAAAGTTATACGTTATATCGTAATGCTACATAACGTTATACGTTATATGGTAATGATACATAACGTTATACGTTATATCGTAATGCTACAAAACGCTATACGTTATGACGTAATACTACATAACGTTATACGTTATATCGTAATGCTACATAACGTTATACGTTATATGGTAATGATACATAACGTTATACGTTATATCGTAATGCTACATAACGTTATACGTTATATCGTAATACTACTTAACGTTACACGTTATAACGTAATACTATATAACGTTATACGTTATAACGTAATACTACATAACGTTATACGTTATATCGTAATGCTACATAACGTTATACGTTATAACGTAATACTACATAACGTTATACGTTATATGGTAATGCTACATAATGTTATACGTTATACCGTAATACTACATAACGTTATACGTTATATCGTAATCCTACATAACGTTATACGTTATAACGTCATTCTACATAACGTTATACGTTATATCGTAATACTACATAACGTTATACGTTATAACGTAATACTACACAACGTTATACGTTATATCGTAATACTACATAACGTTATACGTTATAACGTAATACTTCCTAACGTTATACGTTATAACGTAATACTACATAACGTCATACGTTATATCGTAATGCTACATAACGTTATACGTTATATGGTAATGCTACATAACGTTATACGTTATATCGTAATGCTACATAACGCTATACGTTATAAAGTAATGCTACATAACGTCATACGTTATAACGTAATGCTACATAACGTTATACGTTATATGGTAATGCTACATAACGTTATACGTTATATCGTAATGCTACATAACGTTATACGTTATATCGTAATACTACTTCACGTTACACGTTATA
Source organism: Bombus lapidarius (assembly GCA_936014575.1). Classification (NCBI taxonomy): domain Eukaryota; kingdom Metazoa; phylum Arthropoda; class Insecta; order Hymenoptera; family Apidae; genus Bombus; species Bombus lapidarius. The sequence goes on from CAKXZU010000197.1 coordinate 20,491, forward strand.
ACGTAATACTACATAACGTTATACGTTATATCGTAATGCTACATAACGTTATACGTTATAACGTAATACTACATAACGTTATACGTTATATGGTAATGCTACATAATGTTATACGTTATACCGTAATACTACATAACGTTATACGTTATATCGTAATCCTACATAACGTTATACGTTATAACGTCATACTACATAACGTTATACGTTATATCGTAATACTACATAACGTTATACGTTATAACGTAATACTACACAACGTTATACGTTATATCGTAATACTACATAACGTTATACGTTATAACGTAATACTTCCTAACGTTATACGTTATAACGTAATACTACATAACGTCATACGTTATATCGTAATGCTACATAACGTTATACGTTATATGGTAATGCTACATAACGTTATACGTTATATCGTAATGCTACATAACGTTATACGTTATAAAGTAATGCTACATAACGTCATACGTTATAACGTAATGCTACATAACGTTATACGTTATATGGTAATGCTACATAACGTTATACGTTATATCGTAATGCTACATAACGTTATACGTTATATCGTAATACTACTTCACGTTACACGTTATAATGTAATACTACATAACGTTATACGTTATAACGTAATACTACATAACGTTATACGTTATATCGTAATGCTATATAACGTTATACGTTATAACGTAATACTACATAACGTTATACGTTATATGGTAATGCTACATAATGTTATACGTTATAACGTAATGCTACATAACGTTATAAGTTATAACGCAATACTACATAACGTTATACGTTATAACGTAATACTACATAACGATATACGTTATAACGTAATACTACATAACGTTATACGTTATAACGTAATAATACATAACGTTATACGTTATAACGTAATAATACATAACGTTATACGTTATAACGTAATACTACATAACGTTATACGTTATATCGTAATACTACATAACGTTATACGTTATAACGTAATACTTCCTAACGTTATACGTTATAACGTAATACTACATAACGTTATACGTTATAACGTAATACTACATAACGTTATACGTTATATCGTAATGCTACATAACGTTATACGTTATATGGTAATGCTACATAACGTTATACGTTATATCGTAATGCTACATAACGTTATACGTTATAAAGTAATGCTACATAACGTCATACGTTATAACGTAATGCTACATAACGTTATACGTTATATGGTAATGCTACATAACGTTATACGTTATATCGTAATGCTACATAACGTTATACGTTATATCGTAATACTACTTCACGTTACACGTTATAATGTAATACTACATAACGTTATACGTTATAACGTAATACTACATAACGTTATACGTTATATCGTAATGCTATATAACGTTATACGTTATAACGTAATACTACATAACGTTATACGTTATATGGTAATGCTACATAATGTTATACGTTATAACGTAATGCTACATAACGTTATAAGTTATAACGCAATACTACATAACGTTATACGTTATAACGTAATACTACATAACGATATACGTTATAACGTAATACTACATAACGTTATACGTTATAACGTAATAATACATAACGTTATACGTTATAACGTAATAATACATAACGTTATACGTTATAACGTAATACTACATAACGTTATACGTTATATCGTAATACTACATAACGTTATACGTTATAACGTAATACTTCCTAACGTTATACGTTATAACGTAATACTACATAACGTTATACGTTATATCGTAATGCTACATAACGTTATACGTTATAACGTAATACTACATAACGTTATACGTTATATGGTAATGCTACATAATGTTATACGTTATAACGTAATACTACATAACGTTATACGTTATAACGTAATACTACATAACGTTATACGTTATATCGTAATACTACATAACGTTATACGTTATAACGTAATGCTACAGAACGTTATACGTTATAACGTAATGCTACATAACGTTATACGTTATAACGTAATGCTACATAACGTTATACGTTATAACGTAATGCTACATAACGTTATACGTTATAACGTAATAATACATAACGTTATACGTTATAACGTAATACTACATAACGTTCTACGTTATATCGTAATGCTACATAACGTTATACGTTGTAACGTAATACTACATAACGTTATACGTTATAACGTAATACTACATAACGTTATACGTTATATCGTAATGCTACATAACGTTATACGTTATATGGTAATGATACATAACGTTATACGTTATATCGTAATGCTACATAACGTTATACGTTATAACGTAATACTACATAAAGTTATACGTTATATCGTAATGCTACATAACGTTATACGTTATATGGTAATGATACATAACGTTATACGTTATATCGCAATAATACATAACGTTATACGTTAGAACGTAATAATACATAACGTTATACGTTATAACGTAATACTACATAACGTTATACGTTATATCGTAATACTACATAACGTTATACGTTATAACGTAATACTTCCTAACGTTATACGTTATAACGTAATACTACATAACGTTATACGTTATATCGTAATGCTACATAACGTTATACGTTATATGGTAATGCTACATAACGTTATACGTTATATCGTAATGCTACATAACGTTATACGTTATAACGTAATGCTACGTAACTTTATACGTTATAACGTAATGCTACATAACGTTATACGTTATATGGTAATGCTACATAACGTTATACGTTATATCGTAATGCTACATAACGTTATACGTTGTAACGTAATACTACATAACGTTATACGTTATAACGTAATACTACATAACGTTATACGTTATATCGTAATGCTACATAACGTTATACGTTATATGGTAATGATACATAACGCTATACGTTATATCGTAATGCTACATAACGTTATACGTTATAACGTAATGCTACATAACGTTATACGTTATAACGTAATACTACATAACGTTATACGTTATATGGTAATGCTACATAATGTTATACGTTATAACGTAATGCTACATAACGTTATACGTTATAACGCAATACTACATAACGTTATACGTTATAACGCAATACTACATAACGATATACGTTATAACGTAATACTACATAACGTTATACGTTATATCGTAATGCTACATAACGTTATACGTTATATCGTAATGCTACATAACGTTATACGTTATAACGTAATGCTACATAACGTTATACGTTATAACGTAATGCTACATAACGTTATACGTTATAACGTAATGTTACATAACGTTATACGTTATAACGTAATAATACATAACGTTATACGTTATAACGTAATACTACATAACGTTCTACGTTATATCGTAATGCTACATAACGTTATACGTTGTAACGTAATACTACATAACGTTATACGTTCTAACGTAATACTACATAACGTTATACGTTATATCGAAATGCTACATAACGTTATACGTTCTAACGTAATACTACATAACGTTATACGTTATATCGTAATGCTACATAACGTTATATGTTATAACGTAATACTACATAACGTTATACGTTATATCGTAATACTACATAACGTTATACGTTATAACGTAATACTACATAACGATATACGTTATAACGTAATACTACATAACGTTATACGTTATATCGTAATACTACATAACGTTATACGTTATAACGTAATACTACATAACGTTATACGTTATAACGTACTACTACATAACGTTATACGTTATATTGTAATGCTACATAACGTTATACGTTATATCGTAATGCTACATAACGTTATACGTTATATGGTAATGCTACATAACGTTATACGTTATAACGTAATACTACATAACGTTATACGTTATATCGTAATCCTACATAACGTTATACGTTATAACGTAATACTACATAATGTTATACGTTATATCGTAATGCTACATAACGTTATACGTTATAACGTAATACTACATAACGTTATACGTTATATCGTAATGCTACATAACGTTATACGTTATATGGTAATGCTACATAACGTTATACGTTATATCGTAATCCTACATAACGTTATACGTTATATGGTAATGCTACATAACGTTATACGATATATCGTAATGCTACATAACGTTATACGTTATATCGAAATGCTACATAACGTTATACGTTCTAACGTAATACTACATAACGTTATACGTTATATCGTAATGCTACATAACGTTATACGTTATATGGTAATGCTACATAACGTTATACGTTATAACGTAATACTACATAACGTTATACGTTATATGGTAATGATACATAACGTTATACGTTATATGGTAATGCTACATAACGTTATACGTTATAACGTAATACTACATAACGTTATACGTTATATCGTAATGCTACATAACGTTATACGTTATATGGTAATGATACATAACGTTATACGTTATAACGTAATGCTACATAACGTTATACGTTATAACGTAATACTACATAACGATATACGTTATAACGTAATACTACATAACGTTATACGTTATATCGTAATACTACATAACGTTATACGTTATAACGTAATACTACATAACGTTATACGTTATAACGTACTACTACATAACGTTATACGTTATATTGTAATGCTACATAACGTTATACGTTATATCGTAATGCTACATAACGTTATACGTTATATGGTAATGCTACATAACGTTATAGTTATAACGTAATACTACATAACGTTATACGTTATATCGTAATGCTACATAACGTTATACGTTATATCGTAATCCTACATAACGTTATACGTTATATCGTAATGCTACATAACGTTATACGTTATATCGTAATGCTACATAACGTTATACGTTATAACGTAATGCTACATAACGTTATACGTTATAACGTAATACTACATAACGTTATACGTTATATGGTAATGCTACATAATGTTATACGTTATAACGTAATACTACATAACGTTATACGTTATAACGTAATGCTACATAACGTTATACGTTATAACGTAATGCTACATAACGTTATACGTTATATCGTAATCCTACATAACGTTATACGTTATAACGTAATACTACATAACGTTATACGTTATATCGTAATACTACATAACGTTATACGTTATAACGTAATACTACATAACGTTATACGTTATAACGTAATACTACATAACGTTATACGTTATATCGTAATGCTACATAACGTTATACGTTATATCGTAATGCTACATAACGTTATACGTTATAACGTAATGCTACATAACGTTATACGTTATAACGTAATACTACATAACGTTATACGTTATATCGTAATGCTACATAACGTTATACGTTATAACGTAATACTACATAACGTTATACGTTATATGGTAATGCTACATAATGTTATACTTTATAACGTAATACTACATAACGTTATACGTTATAACGTAATGCTACATAACGTTATACGTTATAACGTAATGCTACATAACGTTATACGTTATAACGTAATGCTACATAACGTTATACGTTATAACGTAATGCTACATAACGTTATACGTTATAACGTAATGCTACATAACGTTATACGTTATAACGTAATGCTACATAACGTTATACGTTATAACGTAATAATACATAACGTTATACGTTATAACGTAATACTACATAACGCTCTACGTTATATCGTAATGCTACATAACGTTATACGTTGTAACGTAATACTACATAACGTTATACGTTATATCGTAATGCTACATAACGTTATACGTTATATGGTAATGATACATAACGTTATACGTTATATCGTAATGCTACATAACGTTATACGTTATAACGTAATACTACATAAAGTTATACGTTATATCGTAATGCTACATAACGTTATACGTTATATGGTAATGATACATAACGTTATACGTTATATCTTAATGCTACATAACGTTATACGTTATATCGTAATGCTACATAACGTTATACGTTATAACGTAATACTACATAAAGCTATACGTTATATCGTAATGCTACATAACGTTATACGTTATATGGTAATGCTACATAACGTTATACGTTGTAACGTAATACTACATAACGTTATACGTTATAACGTAATACTACATAACGTTATACGTTATATCGTAATGCTACATAACGTTATACGTTATATGGTAATGATACATAACGTTATACGTTATATCGTAATGCTACATAACGTTATACGTTATAACGTAATACTACATAAAGTTATACGTTATATCATAATGCTACATAACGTTATACGTTATATGGTAATGATACATAACGTTATACGTTATATCGTAATAATACATAACGTTATACGTTATAACGTAATAATACATAACGTTATACGTTATAACGTAATGCTACATAACGTTATACGTTATATCGTAATACTACATAACGTTATACGTTATAACGTAATACTTCCTAACGTTATACGTTATAACGTAATACTACATAACGTTATACGTTATAACGTAATGCTACATAACGTTATACGTTATATGGTAATGCTACATAACGTTATACGTTATATCGTAATGCTACATAACGTTATACGTTGTAACGTAATACTACATAACGTTATACGTTATAACGTAATACTACATAACGTTATACGTTATATCGTAATGCTACATAACGTTATACGTTATATGGTAATGATACATAACGTTATACGTTATATCGTAATGCTACATAACGTTATACGTTATAACGTAATACTACATAACGTTATACGTTATATGGTAATGCTACATAATGTTATACGTTATAACGTAATGCTACATAACGTTATACGTTATAACGTAATGCTACATAACGTTATACGTTATAACGTAATGTTACATAACGTTATACGTTATAACGTAATAATACATAACGTTATACGTCATAACGTAATACTACATAACGTTCTACGTTATATCGTAATGCTACATAACGTTATACGTTGTAACGTAATACTACATAACGTTATACGTTCTAACGTAATACTACATAACGTTATACGTTATATCGAAATGCTACATAACGTTATACGTTCTAACGTAATACTACATAACGTTATACGTTATATCGTAATGCTACATAACGTTATATGTTATAACGTAATACTACATAACGTTATACGTTATAACGTAATGCTACATAACGTTATACGTTATAACGTAATACTACATAACGATATACGTTATAACGTAATACTACATAACGTTATACGTTATATCGTAATACTACATAACGTTATACGTTATAACGTAATACTACATAACATTATACGTTATAACGTACTACTACATAACGTTATACGTTATATTGTAATGCTACATAACGTTATACGTTATATCGTAATGCTACATAACGTTATACGTTATATGGTAATGCTACATAACGTTATAGTTATAACGTAATACTACATAACGTTATACGTTATATCGTAATCCTACATAACGTTATACGTTATAACGTAATACTACATAACGTTATACGTTATATCGTAATGCTACATAACGTTATACGTTATAACGTAATACTACATAACGTTATACGTTATATCGTAATGCTACATAACGTTATACGTTATATGGTAATGCTACATAACGTTATACGTTATATCGTAATCCTACATAACGTTATACGTTATATGGTAATGCTACATAACGTTATACGATATATCGTAATGCTACATAACGTTATACGTTATATCGAAATGCTACATAACGTTATACGTTCTAACGTAATACTACATAACGTTATACGTTATATCGTAATGCTACATAACGTTATACGTTATATGGTAATGCTACATAACGTTATACGTTATAACGTAATACTACATAACGTTATACGTTATATGGTAATGATACATAACGTTATACGTTATATGGTAATGCTACATAACGTTATACGTTATAACGTAATACTACATAAAGTTATACGTTATATCGTAATGCTACATAACGTTATACGTTATATGGTAATGATACATAACGTTATACGTTATATCTTAATGCTACATAACGTTATACGTTATATCGTAATGCTACATAACGTTATACGTTATAACGTAATACTACATAAAGTTATACGTTATATCGTAATGCTACATAACGTTATACGTTATATGGTAATGATACATAACGTTATACGTTATATCGTAATAATACATAACGTTATACGTTATAACGTAATAATACATAACGTTATACGTTATAACGTAATACTACATAACGTTATACGTTATATCGTAATACTACATAACGTTATACGTTATAACGTAATACTTCCTAACGTTATACGTTATAACGTAATACTACATAACGTTATACGTTATATCGTAATGCTACATAACGTTATACGTTATATGGTAATGCTACATAACGTTATACGTTATATCGCAATGCTACATAACGTTATACGTTATAACGTAATGCTACATAACTTTATATGTTATAACGTAATACTACATAACGTTATACGTTATATCGTAATACTACATAACGTTATACGTTATAACGTAATACTACATAACGATATACGTTATAACGTAATACTACATAACGTTATACGTTATATCGTAATACTACATAACGTTATACGTTATAACGTAATACTACATAACGTTATACGTTATAACGTACTACTACATAACGTTATACGTTATATGGTAATACTACATAACGTTATACGTTATAACGTAATACTACATAACGTTATACGTTATAACGTAATACTACATAACGTTATACGTTATATCGTAATGCTACATAACGTTATACGTTATAACGTAATACTACATAACGTTATACGTTATATCGTAATCCTACATAACGTTATACGTTATATGGTAATGCTACATAACGTTATACGATATATCGTAATGCTACATAACGTTATACGTTATAACGTAATACTACATAACGTTATACGTTATATCGTAATCCTACATAACGTTATACGTTATATGGTAATGCTACATAACGTTATACGATATATCGTAATGCTACATAACGTTATACGTTATATCGAAATGCTACATAACGTTATACGTTATAACGTAATACTACATAACGTTATACGTTATATGGTAATACTACATAAAGTTATACGTTATATCGTAATGCTACATAACGTTATACGTTATATGGTAATGATACATAACGTTATACGTTATATCGCAATGCTACATAACGTTATACGTTATAACGTAATACTACATAAAGTTATACGTTATATCGTAATGCTACATAACGTTATACGTTATATGGTAATGATACATAACGTTATACGTTATATCTTAATGCTACATAACGTTATACGTTATATCGTAATGCTACATAACGTTATACGTTATAACGTAATACTACATAAAGTTATACGTTATATCGTAATGCTACATAACGTTATACGTTATATGGTAATGATACATAACGTTATACGTTATATCGTAATAATACATAACGTTATACGTTATAACGTAATAATACATAAAGTTATACGTTATAACGTAATACTACATAACGTTATACGTTATATCGTAATACTACATAACGTTATACGTTATAACGTAATACTTCCTAACGTTATACGTTATAACGTAATACTACATAACGTTATACGTTATATGGTAATGCTACATAACGTTATACGTTATATCGCAATGCTACATAACGTTATACGTTATAACGTAATGCTACATAACGTTATACGTTATAACGTAATACTACATAACGTTATACGTTATATCGTAATGCTACATAACGTTATACGTTATAACGTAATACTACATAACGTTATACGTTATATGGTAATGCTACATAATGTTATACGTTATAACGTAATACTACATAACGTTATACGTTATAACGTAATACTACATAACGTTATACGTTATATCGTAATACTACATAACGTTATACGTTATAACGTAATGCTACATAACGTTATACGTTATAACGTAATGCTACATAACGTTATACGTTATAACGTAATGCTACATAACGTTATACGTTATAACGTAATGCTACATAACGTTATACGTTATAACGTATTGCTACATAACGTTATACGTTATAACGTAATAATACATAACGTTATACGTTATAACGTAATACTACATAACGCTCTACGTTATATCGTAATGCTACATAGCGTTATACGTTGTAACGTAATACTACATAACGTTATACGTTATAACGTAATACTACATAACGTTATACGTTATATCGTAATGCTACATAACGTTATACGTTATATGGTAATGATAGATAACGTTATACGTTATATCGTAATGCTACATAACGTTATACGTTATAACGTAATACTACATAAAGTTATACGTTATATCGTAATGCTACATAACGTTATACGTTATATGGTAATGATACATAACGTTATACGTTATATCTTAATGCTACATAACGTTATACGTTATATCGTAATGCTACATAACGTTATACGTTATAACGTAATACTACATAAAGTTATACGTTATATCGTAATGCTACATAACGTTATACGTTATATGGTAATGATACATAACGTTATACGTTATATCGTAATGCTACATAACGTTATACGTTATATGGTAATGCTACATAACGTTATACGTTATAACGTAATACTACATAACGTTATACGTTGTAACGTAATACTACATAACGTTATACGTTATATCGGAATGTTACATAACGTTATACGTTATATCGTAATGCTACTTAACGTTATACGTTATATCGTAATGCTACATAACGTTATACGTTATATCGTATTCCTACATAACGTTATACGTTATATCGTAATACTACATAACGTTATACGTTATAACGTAATACTACATAACGTTATACGTTATAACGTACTACTACATAACGTTATAAGTTATATCGTAATGCTACATAACGTTATACGTTATAACGTAATACTACATAACGTTATACGTTATAACGTACTACTACATAACGTTATACGTTATATCGTAATGCTACATAACGTTATACGTTATATGGTAATGCTACATAACGTTATACGTTACAACGTAATACTACATAACGTTATACGTTGTAACGTAATACTACATAACGTTATACGTTATATCGGAATGTTACATAACGTTATACGTTATAACGTAATGCTACATAACGTTATACGTTATAACGTAATGCTACATAACGTTATACGTTATAACGTAATGCTACATAACGTTATACGTTATAACGTAATGCTACATAACGTTATACGTTATAACGTAATGCTACATAACGTTATACGTTATAACGTAATAATACATAACGTTATACGTTATAACGTAATGCTACATAACGTTATACGTTATAACGTAATAATACATAACGTTATACGTTATAACGTAATACTACATAACGCTCTACGTTATATCGTAATGCTACATAGCGTTATACGTTGTAACGTAATACTACATAACGTTATACGTTATAACGTAATACTACATAACGTTATACGTTATATCGTAATGCTACATAACGTTATACGTTATATGGTAATGATACATAACGTTATACGTTATATCGTAATGCTACATAACGTTATACGTTATAACGTAATACTACATAAAGTTATACGTTATATCGTAATGCTACATAACGTTATACGTTATATGGTAATGATACATAACGTTATACGTTATATCTTAATGCTACATAACGTTATACGTTATATCGTAATGCTACATAACGTTATACGTTATAACGTAATACTACATAAAGTTATACGTTATATCGTTATGCTACATAACGTTATACGTTATATGGTAATGACACATAACGTTATACGTTATATCGTAATGCTACATAACGTTATACGTTATATGGTAATGCTACATAAGGTTATACGTTATAACGTATTACTACATAACGTTATACGTTGTAACGTAATACTACATAACGTTATACGTTATATCGGAATGTTACATAACGTTATACGTTATATCGTAATGCTACTTAACGTTATACGTTATATCGTAATGCTACATAACGGTATACGTTATATCGTATTCCTACATAACGTTATACGTTATATCGTAATACTACATAACGTTATACGTTATAACGTAATACTACATAACGTTATACGTTATAACGTACTACTACATAACGTTATAAGTTATATCGTAATGCTACATAACGTTATACGTTATAACGTAATACTACATAACGTTATACGTTATAACGTACTACTACATAACGTTATAAGTTATATCGTAATGCTACATAACGTTATACGTTATATGGTAATGCTACATAACGTTATACGTTATAACGTAATACTACATAACGTTATACGTTGTAACGTAATACTACATAACGTTATACGTTATATCGGAATGTTACATAACGTTATACGTTATATCGTAATGCTACTTAACGTTATACGTTATATCGTAATGCTACATAACGTTATACGTTATATCGTATTACTACATAACGCTATACGTTATAACGTAATACTACATAACGTTGTACGTTATATCGTAATGCTACATAACGTTATACGTTATATGGTAATGCTACATAACGTTATACGTTATAACGTAATACTACATAACGTTATACGTTGTAACGTAATACTACATAACGTTATACGTTATATCGGAATGTTACATAACGTTATACGTTATATCGTAATGCTACATAACGTTATACGTTATATCGTAATACTACATAACGTTATACGTTATAACGTAATACTACATAACGTTATACGTTATATCGTAATGCTACATAACGTTATACGTTATAACGTAATACTACATAACGTTATACGTTGTAACGTAATACTACATAACGTTATACGTTATATCGGAATGCTACTTAACGTTATACGTTATATCGTAATGCTACATAACGTTATACGTTATATCGTAATACTACATAACGTTATACGTTATAACGCAATACTACATAACGTTATACGTTATAACGTAATACTACATAACGTTATACGTTATAACGTAATACTATATAACGTTATACGTTATAACGTAATACTATATAACGTTATACGTTGTAACGTAATAATACATAACGTTATACGTTATATCGTAATGCTACATAACGTTATACGTTATATGGTAATGCTACATAACGTTATACGTTATAACGTAATACTACATAACATTATACGTTATAACGTAATACTACATAACGTTATACGTTATATCGTAATGCTACATACCGTTATACGTTATATGGTAATGCTACATAACGTTATACGTTATATCGTAATGCTACATAACGTTATACGTTATATCGTAATACTACATAACGTTATACGTTATAACGTAATGCTACATAACGTTATACGTTATATCGTAATGCTACATAACGTTATACGTTATAACGTAATACTACATAACGTTATACGTTATATCGTAATCCTACATAACGTTACACGTTATAACGTAATGCTACGTAACGTTATACGTTATATCGTAATGCTACATTACGTTATACGTTATAACGTAATACCACATAACGTTATACGTTACACCGTAATACTGCGTAACGTTTTACGTTATAACGTAATACTAGATAATGTTATACGTTATAACGTAATACTATATAATGTTATACGTTATAACGTAATACTACATAACGTTATACGTTATATCGTAATGCTACATAACGTTATACGTTATAACGTAATACTACATAACGTTATACGTTATAACGTAATACTACATAACGTTATACGTTATATCGTAATGCTACATAACGTTATACGTTATATCGTAATACTACTTAACGTTACACGTTATAACGTAATACTACATAACGTTATACGTTATAACGTAATACTACATAACGTTATACGTTATATCGTAATGCTACATAACGTTATACGTTATAACGTAATACTACATAACGTTATACGTTATATGGTAATGCTACATAATGTTATACGTTATAACGTAATACTACATAACGTTATACGTTATATCGTAATCCTACATAACGTTATACGTTATAACGTAATACTACATAACGTTATACGTTATATCGTAATACTACATAACGTTATACGTTATAACGTAATACTACATAACGTTATACGTTATAACGTAATACTACATAACGTTATACGTTATATCGTAATCCTACATAACGTTATACGTTATAACGTAATACTACATAACGTTATACGTTATATCGTAATACTACATAACGTTATACGTTATAACGTAATACTACATAACGTTATACGTTATAACGTAATACTACATAACGTTATACGTTATATCGTATTGCTACATAACGTTATACGTTATAACGTAATACTACATAACGTTATACGTTATATCGTAATGCTACATAACGTTATACGTTATATGGTAATGCTAAATAACGTTATACGTTATATCGTAATGCTACATAACGTTATACGTTATATCGTAATGCTACATAACGTTATACGTTATAACGTAATGCTACATAACGTTATACGTTATAACGCAATACTACATAACGCTATACGTTATAACGTAATACTACATAACGATATACGTTATAACGTAATACTACATAACGTTATACGTTATAACGTAATAATACATAACGTTATACGTTATAACGGAATAATACATAACGTTATACGTTATAACGTAATACTACATAACGATCTACGTTATATCGTAATACTACATAACGTTATACGTTATAACGTAATACTTCCTAACGTTATACGTTATAACGTAATACTACATAACGTTATACGTTATATCGTATTGCTACATAACGTTATACGTTATAACGTAATGCTACATAACGTTATACGTTATAACGTAATAATACATAACGTTATACGTTATAACGTAATGCTACATAACGTTATACGTTATAACGTAATAATACATAACGTTATACGTTATAACGTAATACTACATAACGCTCTACGTTATATCGTAATGCTACATAGCGTTATACGTTGTAACGTAATACTACATAACGTTATACGTTATAACGTAATACTACATAACGTTATACGTTATATCGTAATGCTACATAACGTTATACGTTATATGGTAATGATACATAACGTTATACGTTATATCGTAATGCTACATAACGTTATACGTTATAACGTAATACTACATAACGTTATACGTTATATCGTAATACTACATAACGTTATACGTTATATCGTAATACTACATAACGTTATACGTTATAACGTAATGCTACATAACGTTATACGTTATAACGTAATGCTACATAACGTTATACGTTATAACGTAATGCTACATAACGTTATACGTTATAACGTAATGCTACATAACGTTATACGTTATAACGTAATAATACATAACGTTATACGTTATAACGTAATACTACATAACGCTCTACGTTATATCGTAATGCTACATAGCGTTATACGTTGTAACGTAATACTACATAACGTTATACGTTATAACGTAATACTACATAACGTTATACGTTATATCGTAATGCTACATAACGTTATACGTTATATGGTAATGATACATAACGTTATACGTTATAACGTAATACTACATAACGTTATACGTTATATCGTAATGCTACATAACGTTATACGTTATAACGTAATACTACATAACGTTATACGTTATATGGTAATGCTACATAACGTTATACGTTATAACGTAATGCTACATAACGTTATACGTTATAACGTAATAATACATAACGTTATACGTTATAACGTAATACTACATAACGCTCTACGTTATATCGTAATGCTACATAGCGTTATACGTTGTAACGTAATACTACATAACGTTATACGTTATAACGTAATACTACATAACGTTATACGTTATATCGTAATGCTACATAACGTTATACGTTATATGGTAATGATACATAACGTTATACGTTATATCGTAATGCTACATAACGTTATACGTTATAACGTAATACTACATAAAGTTATACGTTATGTCATAATGCTACATAACGTTATACGTTATATGGTAATGATACATAACGTTATACGTTATATCTTAATGCTACATAACGTTATACGTTATATCGTAATGCTACATAACGTTATACGTTATAACGTAATACTACATAAAGTTATACGTTATATCGTAATGCTACATAACGTTATACGTTATATGGTAATGATACATAACGTTATACGTTATATCGTAATGCTACATAACGTTATACGTTATATGGTAATGCTACATAACGTTATACGTTATAACGTAATACTACATAACGTTATACGTTGTAACGTAATACTACATAACGTTATACGTTATATCGGAATGTTACATAACGTTATACGTTATATCGTAATGCTACTTAACGTTATACGTTATATCGTAATGCTACATAACGTTATACGTTATATCGTATTCCTACATAACGTTATACGTTATATCGTAATACTACATAACGTTATACGTTATAACGTAATACTACATAACGTTATACGTTATAACGTACTACTACATAACGTTATAACGTAATACTACATAACGTTATACGTTATAACGTACTACTACATAACGTTATACGTTATATCGTAATGCTACAAAACGTTATACGTTATATGGTAATGCTACATAACGTTATACGTTATAACGTAATACTACATAACGTTATACGTTGTAACGTAATACTACATAACGTTATACGTTATATCGGAATGTTACATAACGTTATACGTTATATCGTAATGCTACTTAACGTTATACGTTATATCGTAATGCTACATAACGTTATACGTTATATCGTATTACTACATAACGTTATACGTTATAACGTAATACTACATAACGTTGTACGTTATATCGTAATGCTACATAACGTTATACGTTATATGGTAATGCTACATAACGTTATACGTTATAACGTAATACTACATAACGTTATACGTTGTAACGTAATACTACATAACGTTATACGTTATATCGGAATGTTACATAACGTTATACGTTATATCGTAATGCTACATAACGTTATACGTTATATCGTAATACTACATAACGTTATACGTTATAACGTAATACTACATAACGTTATACGTTATATCGTAATGCTACATAACGTTATACGTTATAACGTAATACTACATAACGTTATACGTTATAACGCAATACTACATAACGTTATACGTTATAACGTAATACTACATAACGTTATACGTTATAACGTAATACTATATAACGTTATACGTTGTAACGTAATAATACATAACGTTATACGTTATATCGTAATGCTACATAACGTTATACGTTATATGGTAATGCTACATAACGTTATACGTTATAACGTAATACTACATAACGTTATACGTTATAACGTAATACTACATAACGTTATACGTTATATCGTAATGCTACATACCGTTATACGTTATATGGTAATGCTACATAACGTTATACGTTATATCGTAATGCTACATAACGTTATACGTTATATCGTAATACTACATAACGTTATACGTTATAACGTAATGCTACATAACGTTATACGTTATATCGTAATGCTACATAACGTTATACGTTATAACGTAATACTACATAACGTTATACGTTATATCGTAATCCTACATAACGTTACACGTTATAACGTAATGCTACGTAACGTTATACGTTATATCGTAATGCTACATTACGTTATACGTTATAACGTAATACCACATAACGTTATACGTTTTACCGTAATACTGCGTAACGTTTTACGTTATAACGTAATACTAGATAATGTTATACGTTATAACGTAATACTATATAATGTTATACGTTATAACGTAATACTACATAACGTTATACGTTATATCGTAATGCTACATAACGTTATACGTTATAACGTAATACTACATAACGTTATACGTTATAACGTAATACTACATAACGTTATACGTTATATCGTAATGCTACATAACGTTATACGATATATCGTAATACTACTTAACGTTACACGTTATAACGTAATACTACATAACGTTATACGTTATAACGTAATACTACATAACGTTATACGTTATATCGTAATGCTACATAACGTTATACGTTATAACGTAATACTACATAACGTTATACGTTATATGGTAATGCTACATAATGTTATACGTTATAACGTAATACTACATAACGTTATACGTTATATCGTAATCCTACATAACGTTATACGTTATAACGTAATACTACATAACGTTATACGTTATATCGTAATACTACATAACGTTATACGTTATAACGTAATACTACATAACGTTATACGTTATAACGTAATACTACATAACGTTATACGTTATATCGTAATCCTACATAACGTTATACGTTATAACGTAATACTACATAACGTTATACGTTATATCGTAATACTACATAACGTTATACGTTATAACGTAATACTACATAACGTTATACGTTATAACGTAATACTACATAACGTTATACGTTATATCGTAATGCTACATAACGTTATACGTTATATGGTAATGCTACATAACGTTATACGTTATATCGTAATGCTACATAACGTTATACGTTATATGGTAATGCTACATAACGTTATACGTTATATCGTAATGCTACATAACGTTATATGTTATATCGTAATGCTACATAACGTTATACGTTATAACGTAATGCTACATAACGTTATACGTTATAACGCAATACTACATAACGTTATACGTTATAACGTAATACTACATAACGATATACGTTATAACGTAATACTACATAACGTTATACGTTATAACGTAATAATACATAACGTTATACGTTATAACGTAATAATACATAACGTTATACGTTATAACGTAATACTACATAACGTTCTACGTTATATCGTAATACTACATAACGTTATACGTTATAACGTAATACTTCCTAACGTTATACGTTATAACGTAATACTACATAACGTTATACGTTATATCGTATGGCTACATAACGTTATACGTTATATGGTAATGCTACATAATGTTATACGTTATATCGTAATGCTACGTAACGTTATACGTTATAACGTAATGCTACATAACGTTATACGCTATAACGTAATGCTACATAACGTTATACGTTATATGGTAATGCTACATAACGTTATACGTTATATCGTAATGCTACATAACGTTATACGTTATATGGTAATGCTACATAACGTTATACGTTGTAACGTAATACTACATAACGTTATACGTTATATCGGAATGTTACATAACGTTATACGTTATATCGTAATGCTACATAACGTTATACGTTATATCGTAATACTACATAACGTTATACGTTATAACGTAATACTACATAACGTTATACGTTATATCGTAATGCTACATAACGTTATACGTTATAACGTAATACTACATAACGTTATACGTTGTAACGCAATACTACATAACGTTATACGTTATAACGTAATACTACATAACGTTATACGTTGTAACGTAATACTACATAACGTTATACGTTATATCGGAATGCTACTTAACGTTATACGTTATAACGTAATGCTACATAACGTTATACGTTATATCGTAATACTACATAACGTTATACGTTATAACGCAATACTACATAACGTTATACGTTATAACGTAATACTACATAACGTTATACGTTATAACGTAATACTATATAACGTTATACGTTATAACGTAATACTATATAACGTTATACGTTGTAACGTAATAATACATAACTTTATACGTTATATCGTAATGCTACATAACGTTATACGTTATATGGTAATGCTACATAACGTTATACGTTATAACGTAATACTACATAACGTTATACGTTATAACGTAATACTACATAACGTTATACGTTATATCGTAATGCTACATACCGTTATACGTTATATGGTAATGCTACATAACGTTATACGTTATATCGTAATGCTACATAACGTTATACGTTATATCGTAATACTACATAACGTTATACGTTATAACGTAATACTACATAACGTTATACGTTATATCGTAATCCTACATAACGTTACACGTTATAACGTAATGCTACGTAACGTTATACGTTATATCGTAATGCTACATTACGTTATACGTTATAACGTAATACTACATAACGTTATACGTTATACCGTAATACTGCGTAACGTTTTACGTTATAACGTAATACTAGATAATGTTATACGTTATAACGTAATACTATATAATGTTATACGTTATAACGTAATACTACATAACGTTATACGTTATATCGTAATGCTACATAACGTTATACGTTATAACGTAATACTACATAACGTTATACGTTATAACGTAATACTACATAACGTTATACGTTATATCGTAATGCTACGTAACGTTATACGTTATATCGTAATACTACTTAACGTTACACGTTATAACGTAATACTACATAACGTTATACGTTATAACGTAATACTACATAACGTTATACGTTATATCGTAATGCTACATAACGTTATACGTTATAACGTAATACTACATAACGTTATACGTTATATGGTAATGCTACATAATGTTATACGTTATAACGTAATACTACATAACGTTAAACGTTATATCGTAATCCTACATAACGTTATACGTTATAACGTAATACTACATAACGTTATACGTTATATCGTAATACTACATAACGTTATACGTTATAACGTAATACTACATAACGTTATACGTTATAACGTAATACTACATAACGTTATACGTTATATCGTAATCCTACATAACGTTATACGTTATAACGTAATACTACATAACGTTATACGTTATATCGTAATACTACATAACGTTATACGTTATAACGTAATACTACATAACGTTATACGTTATAACGTAATACTACATAACGTTATACGTTATATCGTATTGCTACATAACGTTATACGTTATAACGTAATACTACATAACGTTATACGTTATATCGTAATGCTACTTAACGTTATACGTTATATCGTAATACTACATAACGTTATACGTTATATCGTAATGCTACATAACGTTATACGTTATATGGTAATGCTACATAACGTTATACGTTATAACGTAATACTACATAACGTTATACGTTGTAACGTAATACTACATAACGTTATACGTTATATCGGAATGTTACATAACGTTATACGTTATATCGTAATGCTACTTAACGTTATACGTTATAACGTAATACTACATAACGTTATACGTTATAACGTAATACTACATAACGTTATACGTTATATCGTAATGCTACATACCGTTATACGTTATATGGTAATGCTACATAACGTTATACGTTATATCGTAATGCTACATAACGTTATACGTTATATCGTAATACTACATAACGTTATACGTTATAACGTAATACTACATAACGTTATACGTTATAACGTAATACTACATAACGTTATACGTTATATCGTAATGCTACATAACGTTATACGTTATATCGTAATACTACTTAACGTTACACGTTATAACGTAATACTACATATCGTTATACGTTATAACGTAATACTACATAACGTTATACGTTATATCGTAATGCTACATAACGTTATACGTTATAACGTAATACTACATAACGTTATACGTTATATGGTAATGCTACATAATGTTATACGTTATAACGTAATACTACATAACGTTATACGTTATATCGTAATCCTACATAACGTTATACGTTATAACGTAATACTACATAACGTTATACGTTATATCGTAATACTACATAACGTTATACGTTATAACGTAATACTACATAACGTTATACGTTATAACGTAATACTACATAACGTTATACGTTATATCGTAATCCTACATAACGTTATACGTTATAACGTAATACTACATAACGTTATACGTTATATCGTAATACTACATAACGTTATACGTTATAACGTAATACTACATAACGTTATACGTTATAACGTAATACTACATAACGTTATACGTTATATCGTATTGCTACATAACGTTATACGTTATAACGTAATACTACATAACGTTATACGTTATATCGTAATGCTACATAACGTTATACGTTATAACGTAATACTACATAACGATATAAGTTATAACGTAATACTACATAACGTTATACGTTATAACGTAATAATACATAACGTTATACGTTATAACGTAATAATACATAACGTTATACGTTATAACGTAAAACTACATAACGTTATACGTTATATCGTAATACTACATAACGTCATACGTTATAACGTAATACTTCCTAACGTTATACGTTATAACGTAATACTACATAACGTTATACGTTATATCGTATTGCTACATAACGTTATACGTTATATGGTAATGCTACATAACGTTATACGTTATATCGTAATGCTACGTAACGTTATACGTTATAACGTAATGCTACATAACGTTATACGTTATATCGTAATCCTACATAACGTTATACGTTATAACGTAATACTACATAACGTTATACGTTATATCGTAATACTACATAACGTTATACGTTATAACGTAATACTACATAACGTTATACGTTATAACGTAATACTACATAACGTTATACGTTATATCGTAATCCTACATAACGTTATACGTTATAACGTAATACTACATAACGTTATACGTTATATCGTAATACTACATAACGTTATACGTTATAACGTAATAATACATAACGTTATACGTTATAACGTAATACTACATAACGTTCTACGTTATATCGTAATACTACATAACGTTATACGTTATAACGTAATACTTCCTAACGTTATACGTTATAACGTAATACTACATAACGTTATACGTTATATCGTATTGCTACATAACGTTATACGTTATATGGTAATGCTACATAATGTTATACGTTATATCGTAATGCTACGTAACGTTATACGTTATAACGTAATGCTACATAACGTTATACGCTATAACGTAATGCTACATAACGTTATACGTTATATGGTAATGCTACATAACGTTATACGTTATATCGTAATGCTACATAACGTTATACGTTATATGGTAATGCTACATAACGTTATACGTTATAACGTAATACTACATAACGTTATACGTTGTAACGTAATACTACATAACGTTATACGTTATATCGGAATGTTACATAACGTTATACGTTATATCGTAATGCTACTTAACGTTATACGTTATATCGTAATGCTACATAACGTTATACGTTATATCGTATTACTACATAACGTTATACGTTATAACGTAATACTACATAACGTTGTACGTTATATCGTAATGCTACATAACGTTATACGTTATATGGTAATGCTACATAACGTTATACGTTATAACGTAATACTACATAACGTTATACGTTGTAACGTAATACTACATAACGTTATACGTTATATCGGAATGTTACATAACGTTATACGTTATATCGTAATGCTACATAACGTTATACGTTATATCGTAATACTACATAACGTTATACGTTATAACGTAATACTACATAACGTTATACGTTATATCGTAATGCTACATAACGTTATACGTTATAACGTAATACTACATAACGTTATACGTTGTAACGTAATACTACATAACGTTATACGTTATATCGGAATGCTACTTAACGTTATACGTTATATCGTAATGCTACATAACGTTATACGTTATATCGTAATACTACATAACGTTATACGTTATAACGCAATACTACATAACGTTATACGTTATAACGTAATACTACATAACGTTATACGTTATAACGTAATACTATATAACGTTATACGTTATAACGTAATACTATATAACGTTATACGTTGTAACGTAATAATACATAACTTTATACGTTATATCGTAATGCTACATAACGTTATACGTTATATGGTAATGCTACATAACGTTATACGTTATAACGTAATACTACATAACGTTATACGTTATAACGTAATACTACATAACGTTATACGTTATATCGTAATGCTACATACCGTTATACGTTATATGGTAATGCTACATAACGTTATACGTTATATCGTAATGCTACATAACGTTATACGTTATATCGTAATACTACATAACGTTATACGTTATAACGTAATACTACATAACGTTATACGTTATATCGTAATCCTACATAACGTTACACGTTATAACGTAATGCTACGTAACGTTATACGTTATATCGTAATGCTACATTACGTTATACGTTATAACGTAATACTACATAACGTTATACTTTATACCGTAATACTGCGTAACGTTTTACGTTATAACGTAATACTAGATAATGTTATACGTTATAACGTAATACTATATAATGTTATACGTTATAACGTAATACTACATAACGTTATACGTTATATCGTAATGCTACATAACGTTATACGTTATAACGTAATACTACATAACGTTATACGTTATAACGTAATACTACATAACGTTATACGTTATATCGTAATGCTACGTAACGTTATACGTTATATCGTAATACTACTTAACGTTACACGTTATAACGTAATACTACATAACGTTATACGTTATAACGTAATACTACATAACGTTATACGTTATATCGTAATGCTACATAACGTTATACGTTATAACGTAATACTACATAACGTTATACGTTATATGGTAATGCTACATAATGTTATACGTTATAACGTAATACTACATAACGTTATACGTTATATCGTAATCCTACATAACGTTATACGTTATAACGTAATACTACATAACGTTATACGTTATATCGGAATGTTACATAACGTTATACGTTATATCGTAATGCTACTTAACGTTATACGTTATATGGTAATGCTACATAACGTTATACGTTATAACGTAATACTACATAACGTTATACGTTGTAACGTAATACTACATAACGTTATACGTTATATCGGAATGTTACATAACGTTATACGTTATATCGTAATGCTACTTAACGTTATACGTTATAACGTAATACTACATAACGTTATACGTTATAACGTAATACTACATAACGTTATACGTTATATCGTAATGCTACATACCGTTATAAGTTATATGGTAATGCTACATAACGTTATACGTTATATCGTAATGCTACATAACGTTATACGTTATATCGTAATACTACATAACGTTATACGTTATAACGTAATACTACATAACGTTACACGTTATAACGTAATACTACATAACGTTATACGTTATATCGTAATGCTACATAACGTTATACGTTATATCGTAATACTACTTAACGTTACACGTTATAACGTAATACTACATATCGTTATACGTTATAACGTAATACTACATAACGTTATACGTTATATCGTAATGCTACATAACGTTATACGTTATAACGTAATACTACATAACGTTATACGTTGTAACGTAATACTACATAACGTTATACGTTATATCGGAATGTTACATAACGTTATACGTTATATCGTAATGCTACTTAACGTTATACGTTATATCGTAATGCTACATAACGTTATACGTTATATCGTATTACTACATAACGTTATACGTTATAACGTAATACTACATAACGTTGTACGTTATATCGTAATGCTACATAACGTTATACGTTATATGGTAATGCTACATAACGTTATACGTTATAACGTAATACTACATAACGTTATACGTTGTAACGTAATACTACATAACGTTATACGTTATATCGGAATGTTACATAACGTTATACGTTATATCGTAATGCTACATAACGTTATACGTTATATCGTAATACTACATAACGTTATACGTTATAACGTAATACTACATAACGTTATACGTTATATCGTAATGCTACATAACGTTATACGTTATAACGTAATACTACATAACGTTATACGTTGTAACGTAATACTACATAACGTTATACGTTATATCGGAATGCTACTTAACGTTATACGTTATATCGTAATGCTACATAACGTTATACGTTATATCGTAATACTACATAACGTTATACGTTATAACGCAATACTACATAACGTTATACGTTATAACGTAATACTACATAACGTTATACGTTATAACGTAATACTATATAACGTTATACGTTATAACGTAATACTATATAACGTTATACGTTGTAACGTAATAATACATAACTTTATACGTTATATCGTAATGCTACATAACGTTATACGTTATATGGTAATGCTACATAACGTTATACGTTATAACGTAATACTACATAACGTTATACGTTATAACGTAATACTACATAACGTTATACGTTATATCGTAATGCTACATACCGTTATACGTTATATGGTAATGCTACATAACGTTATACGTTATATCGTAATGCTACATAACGTTATACGTTATATCGTAATACTACATAACGTTATACGTTATAACGTAATACTACATAACGTTATACGTTATATCGTAATCCTACATAACGTTACACGTTATAACGTAATGCTACGTAACGTTATACGTTATATCGTAATGCTACATTACGTTATACGTTATAACGTAATACTACATAACGTTATACTTTATACCGTAATACTGCGTAACGTTTTACGTTATAACGTAATACTAGATAATGTTATACGTTATAACGTAATACTATATAATGTTATACGTTATAACGTAATACTACATAACGTTATACGTTATATCGTAATGCTACATAACGTTATACGTTATAACGTAATACTACATAACGTTATACGTTATAACGTAATACTACATAACGTTATACGTTATATCGTAATGCTACGTAACGTTATACGTTATATCGTAATACTACTTAACGTTACACGTTATAACGTAATACTACATAACGTTATACGTTATAACGTAATACTACATAACGTTATACGTTATATCGTAATGCTACATAACGTTATACGTTATAACGTAATACTACATAACGTTATACGTTATATGGTAATGCTACATAATGTTATACGTTATAACGTAATACTACATAACGTTATACGTTATATCGTAATCCTACATAACGTTATACGTTATAACGTAATACTACATAACGTTATACGTTATATCGGAATGTTACATAACGTTATACGTTATATCGTAATGCTACTTAACGTTATACGTTATATGGTAATGCTACATAACGTTATACGTTATAACGTAATACTACATAACGTTATACGTTGTAACGTAATACTACATAACGTTATACGTTATATCGGAATGTTACATAACGTTATACGTTATATCGTAATGCTACTTAACGTTATACGTTATAACGTAATACTACATAACGTTATACGTTATAACGTAATACTACATAACGTTATACGTTATATCGTAATGCTACATACCGTTATAAGTTATATGGTAATGCTACATAACGTTATACGTTATATCGTAATGCTACATAACGTTATACGTTATATCGTAATACTACATAACGTTATACGTTATAACGTAATACTACATAACGTTACACGTTATAACGTAATACTACATAACGTTATACGTTATATCGTAATGCTACATAACGTTATACGTTATATCGTAATACTACTTAACGTTACACGTTATAACGTAATACTACATATCGTTATACGTTATAACGTAATACTACATAACGTTATACGTTATATCGTAATGCTACATAACGTTATACGTTATAACGTAATACTACATAACGTTATACGTTATATGGTAATGCTACATAATGTTATACGTTATAACGTAATACTACATAACGTTATACGTTATATCGTAATCCTACATAACGTTATACGTTATAACGTAATACTACATAACGTTATACGTTATATCGTAATACTACATAACGTTATACGTTATAACGTAATACTACATAACGTTATACGTTATAACGTAATACTACATAACGTTATACGTTATATCGTAATCCTACATAACGTCATACGTTATAACGTAATACTTCCTAACGTTATACGTTATAACGTAATACTACATAACGTTATACGTTATATCGTATTGCTACATAACGTTATACGTTATATGGTAATGCTACATAACGTTATACGTTATATCGTAATGCTACGTAACGTTATACGTTATAACGTAATGCTACATAACGTTATACGCTATAACGTAATGCTACATAACGTTATACGTTATATGGTAATGCTACATAACGTTATACGTTATATCGTAATGCTACATAACGTCATACGTTATATCGTAATGCTACATAACGTTATACGTTATAACGTAATGCTACATAACGTTATACGTTATAACGCAATACTACATAACGTTATACGTTATAACGTAATACTACATAACGATATACGTTATAACGTAATACTACATAACGTTATACGTTATAACGTAATAATACATAACGTTATACGTTATAACGTAATAATACATAACGTTATACGTTATAACGTAATACTACATAACGTTATACGTTATATCGTAATACTACATAACGTCATACGTTATAACGTAATACTTCCTAACGTTACACGTTATAACGTAATACTACATAACGTTATACGTTATATCGTATTGCTACATAACGTTATACGTTATATGGTAATGCTACATAACGTTATACGTTATATCGTAATGCTACGTAACGTTATACGTTATAACGTAATGCTACATAACGTTATACGCTATAACGTAATGCTACATAACGTTATACGTTATATGGTAATGCTACATAACGTTATACGTTATATCGTAATGCTACTTAACGTTATACGTTATATCGTAATACTACATAACGTTATACGTTATATCGTAATGCTACATAACGTTATACGATATATGGTAATGCTACATAACGTTATACGTTATAACGTAATACTACATAACGTTATACGTTGTAACGTAATACTACATAACGTTATACGTTATATCGGAATGTTACATAACGTTATACGTTATATCGTAATGCTACTTAACGTTATACGTTATAACGTAATACTACATAACGTTATACGTTATAACGTAATACTACATAACGTTATACGTTATATCGTAATGCTACATACCGTTATACGTTATATGGTAATGCTACATAACGTTATACGTTATATCGTAATGCTACATAACGTTATACGTTATATCGTAATACTACATAACGTTATACGTTATAACGTAATACTACATAACGTTATACGTTATAACGTAATACTACATAACGTTATACGTTATATCGTAATGCTACATAACGTTATACGTTATATCGTAATACTACTTAACGTTACACGTTATAACGTAATACTACATATCGTTATACGTTATAACGTAATACTACATAACGTTATACGTTATATCGTAATGCTACATAACGTTATACGTTATAACGTAATACTACATAACGTTATACGTTATATGGTAATGCTACATAATGTTATACGTTATAACGTAATACTACATAACGTTATACGTTATATCGTAATCCTACATAACGTTATACGTTATAACGTAATACTACATAACGTTATACGTTATATCGTAATACTACATAACGTTATACGTTATAACGTAATACTACATAACGTTATACGTTATAACGTAATACTACATAACGTTATACGTTATATCGTAATCCTACATAACGTTATACGTTATAACGTAATACTACATAACGATATACGTTATATCGTAATACTACATAACGTTATACGTTATAACGTAATACTGCATAACGTTATACGTTATAACGTAATACTACATAACGTTATACGTTATATCGTATTGCTACATAACGTTATACGTTATAACGTAATACTACATAACGTTATACGTTATATCGTAATGCTACATAACGTTATACGTTATATGGTAATGCTACATAACGTTATACGTTATATCGTAATGCTACATAACGTTATACGTTATATCGTAATGCTACATAACGTTATACGTTATAACGTAATGCTACATAACGTTATACGTTATAACGCAATACTACATAACGTTATACGTTATAACGTAATACTACATAACGATATACGTTATAACGTAATACTACATAACGTTATACGTTATAACGTAATAATACATAACGTTATACGTTATAACGTAATAATACATAACGTTATACGTTACAACGTAATACTACATAACGTTATACGTTATATCGTAATACTACATAACGTCATACGTTATAACGTAATACTTCCTAACGTTATACGTTATAACGTAATACTACATAACGTTATACGTTATATCGTATTGCTACATAACGTTATACGTTATATGGTAATGCTACATAACGTTATACGTTATATCGTAATGCTACGTAACGTTATACGTTATAACGTAATGCTACATAACGTTATACGCTATAACGTAATGCTACATAACGTTATACGTTATATGGTAATGCTACATAACGTTATACGTTATATCGTAATGCTACATAACGTCATACGTTATATCGTAATACTACTTAACGTTACACGTTATAATGTAATACTACATAACGTTATACGTTATAACGTAATACTACATAACGTTATACGTTATATCGTAATGCTACATAACGTTATACGTTATAACGTAATACTACATAACGTTATACGTTATATGGTAATGCGACATAATGTTATACGTTATAACGTAATACTACATAACGTTATACGTTATATCGTAATGCTACATAACGTTATACGTTATAACGTAATACTACATAACGTTATACGTTATATGGTAATGCGACATAATGTTATACGTTATAACGTAATACTACATAACGTTATACGTTATAACGTAATACTACATAACGTTATAAGTTATATCGTAATACTACATATCGTTATACGTTATAACGTAATGCTACATAACGTTATACGTTATAACGTAATGCTACATAACGTTATACGTTATAACGTAATGCTACATAACGTTATACGTTATAACGTAATGCTACATAACGTTATACGTTATAACGTAATAATACATAACGTTATACGTTATAACGTAATACTACATAACGTTCTACGTTATATCGTAATGCAACATAACGTTATACGTTGTAACGTAATACTACATAACGTTATACGTTATAACGTAATACTACATAACGTTATACGTTATATCGTAATGCTACATAACGTTATATGTTATAACGTAATACTACATAACGTTATACGTTATATCGTAATGCTACATAACGTTATACGTTATATGGTAATGCTACATAACGTTATACGTTATATCGTAATGCTACATAACGTTATACGTTATATCGTAATACTATATAACGTTATACGTTATAACGTAATACTACATAACGATATACGTTATAACGTAATACTACATAACGTTATACGTTATATCGTAATACTACATAACGTTATACGTTATAACGTAATACTACATAACGTTATACGTTATAACGTACTACTACATAACGTTATACGTTATATTGTAATGCTACATAACGTTATACGTTATATCGTAATGCTACATAACGTTATACGTTATATGGTAATGCTACATAACGTTATACGTTATAACGTAATACTACATAACGTTATACGTTATATCGTAATCCTACATAACGTTATACGTTATAACGTAGTACTACATAACGTTATACGTTATATCGTAATGCTACATAACGTTATACTTTATATCGTAATCCTACATAACGTTATACGTTATAACGTAATACTACATAACGTTATACGTTATATCGTAATACTACATAACGTTATACGTTATAACGTAATACTACATAACGTTATACGTTATAACGTAATACTACATAACGTTATACGTTATATCGTAATCCTACATAACGTTATACGTTATAACGTAATACTACATAACGTTATACGTTATATCGTAATACTACATAACGTTATACGTTATAACGTAATACTACATAACGTTATACGTTATATCGTATTGCTACATAACGTTATACGTTATAACGTAATACTACATAACGTTATACGTTATATCGTAATGCTACATAACGTTATACGTTATATGGTAATGCTACATAACGTTATACGTTATATCGTAATGCTACATAACGTTATACGTTATATCGTAATGCTACATAACGTTATACGTTATATCGTAATGCTACATAACGTTATACGTTATAACGTAATGCTACATAACGTTATACGTTATAACGCAATACTACATAACGTTATACGTTATAACGTAATACTAAATAACGATATACGTTATAACGTAATACTACATAACGTTATACGTTATAACGTAATAATACATAACGTTATACGTTATAACGTAATAATACATAACGTTATACGTTATAACGTAATGCTACATAACGTTATACGTTATAACGTAATAATACATAACGTTATACGTTATAACGTAATACTACATAACGCTCTACGTTATATCGTAATGCTACATAGCGTTATACGTTGTAACGTAATACTACATAACGTTATAAGTTATAACGTAATACTACATAACGTTATACGTTATATCGTAATGCTACATAACGTTATACGTTATATGGTAATGATACATAACGTTATACGTTATATCGTAATGCTACATAACGTTATACGTTATAACGTAATACTACATAAAGTTATACGTTATATCGTAATGCTACATAACGTTATACGTTATATGGTAATGATACATAACGTTATACGTTATATCGTAATGCTACATAACGTTATACGTTATATGGTAACGCTACATAACGTTATACGTTATAACGTAATACTACATAACGTTATACGTTGTAACGTAATACTACATAACGTTATACGTTATATCGGAATGTTACATAACGTTATACGTTATATCGTAATGCTACTTAACGTTATACGTTATATCGTTATGCTACATAACGTTATACGTTATATCGTATTACTACATAACGTTATACGTTATATCGTAATACTACATAACGTTATACGTTGTAACGTAATACTACATAACGTTATACGTTATATCGGAATGTTACATAACGTTATACGTCATATCGTAATGCTACTTAACGTTATACGTTATATCGTAATACTACATAACGTTATACGTTATATCGTAATGCTACATAACGTTATACGTTATATGGTAATGCTACATAACGTTATACGTTATAACGTAATACTACATAACGTTATACGTTGTAACGTAATACTACATAACGTTATACGTTATATCGGAATGTTACATAACGTTATACGTTATATCGTAATGCTACTTAACGTTATACGTTATAACGTAATACTACATAACGTTATACGTTATAACGTAATACTACATAACGTTATACGTTATATCGTAATGCTACATACCGTTATACGTTATATGGTAATGCTACATAACGTTATACGTTATATCGTAATGCTACATAACGTTATACGTTATATCGTAATACTACTTAACGTTACACGTTATAACGTAATACTACATATCGTTATACGTTATAACGTAATACTACATAACGTTATACGTTATATCGTAATGCTACATAACGTTATACGTTATAACGTAATACTACATAACGTTATACGTTATATGGTAATGCTACATAATGTTATACGTTATAACGTAATACTACATAACGTTATACGTTATATCGTAATCCTACATAACGTTATACGTTATAACGTAATACTACATAACGTTATACGTTATATCGTAATACTACATAACGTTATACGTTATAACGTAATACTACATAACGTTATACGTTATAACGTAATACTACATAACGTTATACGTTATATCGTAATCCTACATAACGTTATACGTTATAACGTAATACTACATAACGTTATACGTTATATCGTAATACTACATAACGTTATACGTTATAACGTAATACTACATAACGTTATACGTTATAACGTAATACTACATAACGTTATACGTTATATCGTATTGCTACATAACGTTATACGTTATAACGTAATACTACATAACGTTATACGTTATATCGTAATGCTACATAACGTTATACGTTATATGGTAATGCTACATAACGTTATACGTTATATCGTAATGCTACATAACGTTATACGTTATATCGTAATGCTACATAACGTTATACGTTATAACGTAATGCTACATAACGTTATACGTTATAACGCAATACTACATAACGTTATACGTTATAACGTAATACTACATAACGATATACGTTATAACGTAATACTACATAACGTTATACGTTATAACGTAATAATACATAACGTTATACGTTATAACGTAATAATACATAACGTTATACGTTATAACGTAATACTACATAACGTTATACGTTATATCGTAATACTACATAACGTCATACGTTATAACGTAATACTTCCTAACGTTATACGTTATAACGTAATACTACATAACGTTATACGTTATATCGTATTGCTACATAACGTTATACGTTATATCGTAATGCTACGTAACGTTATACGTTATAACGTAATGCTACATAACGTTATACGCTATAACGTAATGCTACATAACGTTATACGTTATATGGTAATGCTACATAACGTTATACGTTATATCGTAATGCTACATAACGTCATACGTTATATCGTAATACTACTTAACGTTACACGTTATATCGTAATGCTACATAACGTTATACGTTATAACGTAATACTACATAAAGTTATACGTTATATCGTAATGCTACATAACGTTATACGTTATATGGTAATGATACATAACGTTATACGTTATATCGTAATGCTACATAACGTTATACGTTATATGGTAACGCTACATAACGTTATACGTTATAACGTAATACTACATAACGTTATACGTTGTAACGTAATACTACATAACGTTATACGTTATATCGGAATGTTACATAACGTTATACGTTATATGGTAATGCTACTTAACGTTATACGTTATATCGTTATGCTACATAACGTTATACGTTATATCGTATTACTACATAACGTTATACGTTATATCGTAATACTACATAACGTTATACGTTATAACGTAATACTACATAACGTTATACGTTATAACGTACTACTACATAACGTTATACGTTATATCGTAATGCTACATAACGTTATACGTTATATGGTAATGCTACATAACGTTATACGTTATAACGTAATACTACATAACGTTATACGTTGTAACGTAATACTACATAACGTTATACGTTATATCGGAATGTTACATAACGTTATACGTTATATCGTAATGCTACTTAACGTTATACGTTATATCGTAATACTACATAACGTTATACGTTATATCGTAATGCTACATAACGTTATACGTTATATGGTAATGCTACATAACGTTATACGTTATAACGTAATACTACATAACGTTATACGTTGTAACGTAATACTACATAACGTTATACGTTATATCGGAATGTTACATAACGTTATACGTTATATCGTAATGCTACTTAACGTTATACGTTATAACGTAATACTACATAACGTTATACGTTATAACGTAATACTACATAACGTTATACGTTATATCGTAATGCTACATACCGTTATACGTTATATGGTAATGCTACATAACGTTATACGTTATATCGTAATGCTACATAACGTTATACGTTATATCGTAATACTACATAACGTTATACGTTATAACGTAATACTACATAACGTTATACGTTATAACGTAATACTACATAACGTTATACGTTATATCGTAATGCTACATAACGTTATACGTTATATCGTAATACTACTTAACGTTACACGTTATAACGTAATACTACATATCGTTATACGTTATAACGTAATACTACATAACGTTATACGTTATATCGTAATGCTACATAACGTTATACGTTATAACGTAATACTACATAACGTTATACGTTATATGGTAATGCTACATAATGTTATACGTTATAACGTAATACTACATAACGTTATACGTTATATCGTAATCCTACATAACGTTATACGTTATAACGTAATACTACATAACGTTATACGTTATATCGTAATACTACATAACGTTATACGTTATAACGTAATACTACATAACGTTATACGTTATAACGTAATACTACATAACGTTATACGTTATATCGTAATCCTACATAACGTTATACGTTATAACGTAATACTACATAACGTTATACGTTATATCGTAATACTACATAACGTTATACGTTATAACGTAATACTACATAACGTTATACGTTATAACGTAATACTACATAACGTTATACGTTATATCGTATTGCTACATAACGTTATACGTTATAACGTAATACTACATAACGTTATACGTTATATCGTAATGCTACATAACGTTATACGTTATATGGTAATGCTACATAACGTTATACGTTATATCGTAATGCTACATAACGTTATACGTTATATCGTAATGCTACATAACGTTATACGTTATAACGTAATGCTACATAACGTTATACGTTATAACGTAATACTTCCTAACGTTATACGTTATAACGTAATACTACATAACGTTATACGTTATATCGTATTGCTACATAACGTTATACGTTATATGGTAATGCTACATAACGTTATACGTTATATCGTAATGCTACGTAACGTTATACGTTATAACGTAATGCTACATAACGTTATACGCTATAACGTAATGCTACATAACGTTATACGTTATATGGTAATGCTACATAACGTTATACGTTATATCGTAATGCTAAATAACGTCATACGTTATATCGTAATACTACTTAACGTTACACGTTATAATGTAATACTACATAACGTTATACGTTATAACGTAATACTACATAACGTTATACGTTATATCGTAATGCTACATAACGTTATACGTTATAACGTAATACTACATAACGTTATACGTTATATGGTAATGCGACATAATGTTATACGTTATAACGTAATACTACATAACGTTATACGTTATATCGTAATGCTACATAACGTTATACGTTATAACGTAATACTACATAACGTTATACGTTATATGGTAATGCGACATAATGTTATACGTTATAACGTAATACTACATAACGTTATACGTTATAACGTAATACTACATAACGTTATACGTTATATCGTAATACTACATATCGTTATACGTTATAACGTAATGCTACATAACGTTATACGTTATAACGTAATGCTACATAACGTTATACGTTATAACGTAATGCTACATAACGTTATACGTTATAACGTAATGCTACATAACGTTATACGTTATAACGTAATAATACATAACGTTATACGTTATAACGTAATACTACATAACGTTCTACGTTATATCGTAATGCAACATAACGTTATACGTTGTAACGTAATACTACATAACGTTATACGTTATAACGTAATACTACATAACGTTATACGTTATATCGTAATGCTACATAACGTTATATGTTATAACGTAATACTACATAACGTTATACGTTATATCGTAATGCTACATAACGTTATACGTTATATGGTAATGCTACATAACGTTATACGTTATATCGTAATGCTACATAACGTTATACGTTATATCGTAATACTATATAACGTTATACGTTATAACGTAATACTACATAACGATATACGTTATAACGTAATACTACATAACGTTATACGTTATATCGTAATACTACATAACGTTATACGTTATAACGTAATACTACATAACGTTATACGTTATAACGTACTACTACATAACGTTATACGTTATATTGTAATGCTACATAACGTTATACGTTATATCGTAATGCTACATAACGTTATACGTTATATGGTAATGCTACATAACGTTATACGTTATAACGTAATACTACATAACGTTATACGTTATATCGTAATCCTACATAACGTTATACGTTATAACGTAGTACTACATAACGTTATACGTTATATCGTAATACTACATAACGTTATACGTTATAACGTAATACTACATAACGTTATACGTTATATCGTAATGCTACATAACGTTATACGTTATATGGTAATGCTACATAACGTTATACGTTATATCGTAATGCTACATAACGTTATACGTTATAACGTAGTACTACATAACGTTATACGTTATAACGTAATACTACATAACGTTATACGTTATATCGTAATACTACATAACGTTATACGTTATAACGTAATACTACATAACGTTATACGTTATAACGTACTACTACATAACGTTATACGTTATATTGTAATGCTACATAACGTTATACGTTATATCGTAATGCTACATAACGTTATACGTTATATGGTAATGCTACATAACGTTATACGTTATAACGTAATACTACATAACGTTATACGTTATATCGTAATCCTACATAACGTTATACGTTATAACGT
The DNA here is from genome assembly GCA_936014575.1 of Bombus lapidarius. Classification (NCBI taxonomy): domain Eukaryota; kingdom Metazoa; phylum Arthropoda; class Insecta; order Hymenoptera; family Apidae; genus Bombus; species Bombus lapidarius. The sequence goes on from CAKXZU010000197.1 coordinate 58,676, forward strand.
AGTACTACATAACGTTATACGTTATATCGTAATACTACATAACGTTATACGTTATATCGTAATGCTACATAACGTTATACGTTATATGGTAATGCTACATAACGTTATACGTTATAACGTAATACTACATAACGTTATACGTTATATCGTAATCCTACATAACGTTATACGTTATAACGTAGTACTACATAACGATATACGTTATAACGTAATACTACATAACGTTATACGTTCTAACGTAAAACTACATAACGTTATACGTTATATCGTAATGCTACATAACGTTATACGTTATAACGCAATACTACATAACGTTATACGTTATATCGTAATACTACATAACGTTATACGTTATATCGTAATGCTACATAACGTTATACGTTATATGGTAATGATACATAACGTTATACGTTATATCGTAATGCTACATAACGTTATACGTAATAACGTAATACTACATAAAGTTATACGTTATATCGTAATGCTACATAACGTTATACGTTATATGGTAATGATACATAACGTTATACGTTATATCGTAATGCTACATAACGTTATACGTTATATCGTAATGCTAGATAACGTTATACGTTATAACGTAATACTAGATAAAGTTATACGTTATATCGTAATGCTACATAACGTTATACGTTATATGGTAATGATGCATAACGTTATACGTTATATCGTAATGCTACATAACGTTATACGTTATAACGTAGTACTACATAACGTTATAAGTTATATCGTAATGCTACATAACGTTATACGTTATATGGTAATGATACATAACGTTATACGTTATATCGTAATGCTACATAACGTTATACGTTATAACGTAATACTACATAAAGTTATACGTTATATCGTAATGCTACATAACGTTATACGTTATATGGTAATGCTACATAACGTTATACGTTATATCGTAATGCTACATAACGTTATACGTTATAACGTAATACTACATAACGTTATACGTTATATCGTAATGCTATATAACGTTATACGCTATATGGTAATGATACATAACGTTATACGTTATATCGTAATGCTACATAACGTTATACGTTATAACGTAATACTACATAAAGTTATACGATATATCGTAATGCTACATAACGTCATACGTTATATGGTAATGATACATAACGTTATACGTTATATCGTAATGCTACATAACGTTATACTTTATAATGTAATGCTACATAACGTTATACGTTATAACGTAATACTGCATAACGTTATACGTTATATCGTAATGCTACATAACGTTATACGTCATATGGTAATGCTACATAACGTTATACGTTATATCGTAATGCTACATAACGTTATACGTTATATCGTAATGCTACATAACGTTATACGTTATTACGTAATACTATATAACGTTATACGTAATATCGTAATACTACATAACGTTATACGTTATAACGTAATACTACATAACGTTATACGTTATAACGTAATACTACATAACGTTATACGCTATATCGTAATACTACATAACGTTATACGTTATAACGTAATACTACATAACGTTATACGTTATATCGTAATCCTACATAACGTTATACGTTATAAAGTAATATTACATAACGTTATACGTTATATCGTAATACTACATAACGTTATACGTTATAAAGTAATAATACATTACGTTATACGTTATAACGTAATACTACATAACGTTATACGTTATATCGTAATACTACATGACGTTATACGATATAACGTAATACTTCCTAACGTTATTCGTTATAACGTAATACTACATAACGTTATACGTTATATCGTAATGCTACATAACGTTATACGTTATATGGTAATGCTACATAACGTTATACGTTATATCGTAATGCTACATAACGTTATACGTTATAACGTAATGCTACATAACGTTATACGTTATAACGTAATGCTACATAACGTTATACGTTATATCGTAATGCTACATAACGTTATACGTTATATCGTAATGCTACATAACGTTATACGTTATATCGTAATGCTACATAACGTTATACGTTATATCGTAATGCTACATAACGTTATACCTTATAACGTACTACTACATAACGTTATAAGTTATATCGTAATAATACATAACGTTATACGTTTTAACGTAATACTACATAACGTTATACGTTATATCGTAATCCTACATAACGTTATACGTTATAAAGTAATACTACATAACGTCATACGTTATATCGTAATACTACATAACGTTATACGTTATAACGTAATGCTACATAACGTTATACGTTATATCGTAATGCTACATAACGTTATACGTTATATGGTAGTGATACATAACGTTATACGTTATATCGTAATGCTACATAACGTTATACGTAATAACGTAATACTACATAAAGTTATACGTTATATCGTAATGCTACATAACGTTATACGTTATATGGTAATGATACATAACGTTATACGTTATATCGTAATGCTACATAACGTTATACGTTATATCGTAATGCTAGATAACGTTATACGTTATAACGTAATACTAGATAAAGTTATACGTTATATCGTAATGCTACATAACGTTATACGTTATATGGTAATGATGCATAACGTTATACGTTATATCGTAATGCTACATAACGTTATACGTTATAACGTAGTACTACATAACGTTATACGTTATATCGTAATGCTACATAACGTTATACGTTATATGGTAATGATACATAACGTTATACGTTATATCGTAATGCTACATAACGTTATACGTTATAACGTAATACTACATAACGTTATACGCTATATCGTAATACTACATAACGTTATACGTTATAACGTAATACTACATAACGTTATACGTTATATCGTAATCCTACATAACGTTATACGTTATAAAGTAATACTACATAACGTTATACGTTATATGGTAGTGATACATAACGTTATACGTTATATCGTAATGCTACATAACGTTATATGTAATAACGTAATACTACATAAAGTTATACGTTATATCGTAATGCTACATAACGTTATACGTTATATGGTAATGATGCATAACGTTATACGTTATATCGTAATGCTACATAACGTTATACGTTATAACGTAGTACTACATAACGTTATACGTTATATCGTAATGCTACATAACGTTATACGTTATATGGTAATGATACATAACGTTATACGTTATATCGTAATGCTACATAACGTTATACGTTATATGGTAATGATGCATAACGTTATACGTTATATCGTAATGCTACATAACGTTATACGTTATAACGTAGTACTACATAACGTTATACGTTATATTGTAATGCTACATAACGTTATACGTTATATGGTAATGATACATAACGTTATACGTTATATCGTAATGCTACATAACGTTATACGTTATAACGTAATACTACATAAAGTTATACGTTATATCGTAATGCTACATAACGTTATACGTTATATGGTAATGCTACATAACGTTATACGTTATATCGTAATGCTACATAACGTTATACGTTATAACGTAATACTACATAACGTTATACGTTATATCGTAATGCTATATAACGTTATACGCTATATGGTAATGATACATAACGTTATACGTTATATCGTAATGCTACATAACGTTATACGTTATAACGTAATACTACATAAAGTTATACGATATATCGTAATGCTACATAACGTCATACGTTATATGGTAATGATACATAACGTTATACGTTATATCGTAATGCTACATAACGTTATACTTTATAATGTAATGCTACATAACGTTATACGTTATAACGTAATACTGCATAACGTTATACGTTATATCGTAATGCTACATAACGTTATACGTCATATGGTAATGCTACATAACGTTATACGTTATATCGTAATGCTACATAACGTTATACGTTATATCGTAATGCTACATAACGTTATACGTTATTACGTAATACTATATAACGTTATACGTAATATCGTAATACTACATAACGTTATACGTTATAACGTAATACTACATAACGTTATACGTTATAACGTAATACTACATAACGTTATACGCTATATCGTAATACTACATAACGTTATACGTTATAACGTAATACTACATAACGTTATACGTTATATCGTAATCCTACATAACGTTATACGTTATAAAGTAATACTACATAACGTTATACGTTATATCGTAATACTACATAACGTTATACGTTATAACGTAATAATACATTACGTTATACGTTATAACGTAATACTACATAACGTTATACGTTATATCGTAATACTACATAACGTTATACGTTATAACGTAATACTTCCTAACGTTATTCGTTATAACGTAATACTACATAACGTTATACGTTATATCGTAATGCTACATAACGTTATACGTTATATGGTAATGCTACATAACGTTATACGTAATATCGTAATGCTACATAACGTTATACGTTATAACGTAATGCTACATAACGTTATACGTTATAACGTAATGCTACATAACGTTATACGTTATATCGTAATGCTACATAACGTTATACGTTATATCGTAATGCTACATAACGTTATACGTTATATCGTAATGCTACATAACGTTATACGTTATATCGTAATGCTACATAACGTTATACCTTATAACGTAATACTACATAACGTTATAAGTTATATCGTAATAATACATAACGTTATACGTTATAACGTAATACTACATAACGTTATACGTTATATCGTAATGCTACATAACGTTATACGTTATAACGTAATGCTACATAACGTTATACGTTATAACGTAATGCTACAGAACGTTATACGTTATAACGTAATACTACATAACGTTATACGTTATATCGTAATACAACATAACGTTATACGTTATAACGTTATACTACATAACGTTATACATTATAACGTAATACTACATAACGTTATACGTTATATCGTAATGCTACATAACGTTATACGTTATAACGTAATACTACATAACGTTATACGCTATATCGTAATGCTACATAACGTTATACGTTATATGGTAATGCTACATAGCGTTATACGTTATATGGTAATGCTACATAATGTTATACGTTATAACGCAATACTACATAACGTTATACATTATATCGTAATGCTACATAACGTTATACGTTATATCGTAATACTACATAACGTTATACGTTATAACGTAATACTACATAACGTTATACGTTATGTCGTAATGCTACATAACGTTATACGTTATAACGTATTACTACATAACGTTATACGTTATAACGTAATACTACATAACGTTATACGTTATGTCGTAATACTATATAACGTTATACGTTGTAACGTAATACTACATAACGTTATACGTTATTACGCAATACTATATAACGTTATACGTTATATCGTAATGCTACATAACGTTATACGTTATATGGTAATGCTACATAACGTTATACGTTATAACGTAATACTACATAACGTTATACGTTGTAACGTAATACTACATAACGTTATACGTTATATCGGAATGTTCCATAACGTTATACGATATATCGTAATGCTACTTAACGTTATACGTTATATCGTAATGCTACATAACGTTATACGTTATATCGTAATACTATATAACGTTATACGTTATAACGTAATACTATATAACGTTATACGTTGTAACGTAATAATACATAACGTTATACGTTATATCGTAATGCTACATAACGTTATACGTTATATGGTAATGCTACATAACGTTATACGTTATAACGTAATACTACATAACGTTATACGTTATAACGTAATTCTACATAACGTTATACGTTATGTCGTAATGCTACATACCGTTATACGTTATATGGTAATGCTACATAACGTTATACGTTATATCGTAATGCTACATAACGTTATACGTTATAACGTAATACTGCATAACGTTATACGTTATATCGTAATGCTACATAACGTTATACGTCATATGGTAATGCTACATAACGTTATACGTTATATCGTAATGCTACATAACGTTATACGTTATATCGTAATGCTACATAACGTTATACGTTATTACGTAATACTATATAACGTTATACGTAATATCGTAATACTACATAACGTTATACGTTATAACGTAATACTACATAACGTTATACGTTATAACGTAATACTACATAACGTTATACGCTATATCGTAATACTACATAACGTTATACGTTATAACGTAATACTACATAACGTTATACGTTATATCGTAATCCTACATAACGTTATACGTTATAAAGTAATACTACATAACGTTATACGTTATATCGTAATACTACATAACGTTATACGTTATAACGTAATAATACATTACGTTATACGTTATAACGTAATACTACATAACGTTATACGTTATATCGTAATACTACATAACGTTATACGTTATAACGTAATACTTCCTAACGTTATTCGTTATAACGTAATACTACATAACGTTATACGTTATATCGTAATGCTACATAACGTTATACGTTATATGGTAATGCTACATAACGTTATACGTAATATCGTAATGCTACATAACGTTATACGTTATAACGTAATGCTACATAACGTTATACGTTATAACGTAATGCTACATAACGTTATACGTTATATCGTAATGCTACATAACGTTATACGTTATATCGTAATGCTACATAACGTTATACGTTATATCGTAATGCTACATAACGTTATACGTTATATCGTAATGCTACATAACGTTATACCTTATAACGTAATACTACATAACGTTATAAGTTATATCGTAATAATACATAACGTTATACGTTATAACGTAATACTACATAACGTTATACGTTATATCGTAATGCTACATAACGTTATACGTTATAACGTAATGCTACATAACGTTATACGTTATAACGTAATGCTACATAACGTTATACGTTATAACGTAATACTACATAACGTTATACGTTATATCGTAATACAACATAACGTTATACGTTATAACGTTATACTACATAACGTTATACATTATAACGTAATACTACATAACGTTATACGTTATATCGTAATGCTACATAACGTTATACGTTATAACGTAATACTACATAACGTTATACGCTATATCGTAATGCTACATAACGTTATACGTTATATGGTAATGCTACATAGCGTTATACGTTATATGGTAATGCTACATAATGTTATACGTTATAACGCAATACTACATAACGTTATACATTATATCGTAATGCTACATAACGTTATACGTTATATCGTAATACTACATAACGTTATACGTTATAACGTAATACTACATAACGTTATACGTTATGTCGTAATGCTACATAACGTTATACGTTATAACGTATTACTACATAACGTTATACGTTATAACGTAATACTACATAACGTTATACGTTATGTCGTAATACTATATAACGTTATACGTTGTAACGTAATACTACATAACGTTATACGTTATTACGCAATACTATATAACGTTATACGTTATATCGTAATGCTACATAACGTTATACGTTATATGGTAATGCTACATAACGTTATACGTTATAACGTAATACTACATAACGTTATACGTTGTAACGTAATACTACATAACGTTATACGTTATATCGGAATGTTCCATAACGTTATACGATATATCGTAATGCTACTTAACGTTATACGTTATATCGTAATGCTACATAACGTTATACGTTATATCGTAATACTATATAACGTTATACGTTATAACGTAATACTATATAACGTTATACGTTGTAACGTAATAATACATAACGTTATACGTTATATCGTAATGCTACATAACGTTATACGTTATATGGTAATGCTACATAACGTTATACGTTATAACGTAATACTACATAACGTTATACGTTATAACGTAATTCTACATAACGTTATACGTTATGTCGTAATGCTACATACCGTTATACGTTATATGGTAATGCTACATAACGTTATACGTTATATCGTAATGCTACATAACGTTATACGTTATAACGTAATACTGCATAACGTTATACGTTATATCGTAATGCTACATAACGTTATACGTTATATCGTAATGCTACATAACGTTATACGTTATTACGTAATACTATATAACGTTATACGTAATATCGTAATACTACATAACGTTATACGTTATAACGTAATACTACATAACGTTATACGTTATAACGTAATACTACATAACGTTATACGCTATATCGTAATACTACATAACGTTATACGTTATAACGTAATACTACATAACGTTATACGTTATATCGTAATCCTACATAACGTTATACGTTATAAAGTAATACTACATAACGTTATACGTTATATCGTAATACTACATAACGTTATACGTTATAACGTAATAATACATTACGTTATACGTTATAACGTAATACTACATAACGTTATACGTTATATCGTAATACTACATAACGTTATACGTTATAACGTAATACTTCCTAACGTTATACGTTATAACGTAATACTACATAACGTTATACGTTATATCGTAATGCTACATAACGTTATACGTTATATGGTAATGCTACATAACGTTATACGTTATATCGTAATGCTACATAACGTTATACGTTATAACGTAATGCTACATAACGTTATACGTTATAACGTAATGCTACATAACGTTATACGTTATATCGTAATGCTACATAACGTTATACGTTATATCGTAATGCTACATAACGTTATACGTTATATCGTAATGCTACATAACGTTATACGTTATATCGTAATGCTACATAACGTTATACCTTATAACGTAATACTACATAACGTTATAAGTTATATCGTAATAATACATAACGTTATACGTTATAACGTAATACTACATAACGTTATACGTTATATCGTAATGCTACATAACGTTATACGTTATAACGTAATGCTACATAACGTTATACGTTATATCGTAATGCTACATAACGTTATACGTTATATTGTAATACTACTTAACGTTACACGTTATAACGTAATACTACATAACGTTATACGTTATAACGTAATACTACATAACGTTATACGTTATATCGTAATGCTACATAACGTTATACGTTATAACGTAATACTACATAACGTTATACGTTATATGGTAATGCTACATAACGTTATACGTTATAACGTAATACTACATAACGTTATACGTTATATCGTAATCCTACATAACGTTATACGTTATAACGTAATACTACATAACGTTATACGTTATATCGTAATACAACATAACGTTATACGTTATAACGTAATACTACATAACGTTATACATTATAACGTAATACTACATAACGTTATACGTTATATCGTAATGCTACATAACGTTATACGTTATAACGTAATACTACATAACGTTATACGCTATATCGTAATGCTACATAACGTTATACGTTATATGGTAATGCTACATAACGTTATACGTTATATGGTAATGCTACATAATGTTATACGTTATAACGCAATACTACATAACGTTATACATTATATCGTAATGCTACATAACGTTATACGTTATATCGTAATACTACATAACGTTATACGTTATAACGTAATACTACATAACGTTATACGTTATGTCGTAATGCTACATAACGTTATACGTTATAACGTATTACTACATAACGTTATACGTTATAACGTAATACTACATAACGTTATAGGTTATGTCGTAATACTATATAACGTTATACGTTGTAACGTAATACTACATAACGTTATACGTTATTACGTAATACTATATAACGTTATACGTAATATCGTAATGCTACATAAGGTTATACGTTATATCGTAATACTACATAACGTTATACGTTATATCGTAATGCTACATAACGTTATACGTTGAAACGTAATACTACATAACGTTATACGTTATATCGGAATGTTACATAACGTTATACGTTATATCGTAATGCCACTTAACGTTATACGTTATAACGTAATACTACATAACGTTATACGTTATAACGTAATACTACATAACGTTATACGTTATATCGTAATGCTACATAACGTTATACGTTATATGGTAATGCTACATAACGTTATACGTTATAACGTAATACTACATAACGTTATACGTTGTAACGTAATACTACATAACGTTATACGTTATATCGGAATGTTACATAACGTTATACGTTATATCGTAATGCTACTTAACGTTATACGTTATATCGTAATGCTACATAACGTTATACGTTATATCGTAATACTATATAACGTTATACGTTATAACGTAATACTATATAACGTTATACGTTGTAACGTAATAATACATAACGTTATACGTTATATCGTAATGCTACATAACGTTATACGTTATATGGTAATGCTACATAACGTTATACGTTATAACGTAATACTACATAACGTTATACGTTATAGCGTAATACTACATAACGTTATACGTTATGTCGTAATGCTACATACCGTTATACGTTATATGGTAATGCTACATAACGTTATACGTTATATCGTAATGCTACATAACGTTATACGTTATATCGTAATACTACATAACGTTATACGTTATAACGTAATACTACATAACGTTATACGTTATATCGTAATACTACATAACGTTATACGTTATAACGCAATACTACATAACGTTATACGTTATAACGTAATACTACATAACGTTATACGTTATAACGTAATACTATATAACGTTATACGTTATAACGTAATACTATATAACGTTATACGTTGTAACGTAATAATACATAACGTTATACGTTATATCGTAATGCTACATAACGTTATACGTTATATGGTAATGCTACATATCGTTATACGTTATAACGTAATACTACATAACGTTATACGTTGTAACGTAATACTACATAACGTTATACGTTATATCGGAATGTTACGTAACGTTATACGTTATATCGTAATGCTACTTAACGTTATACGTTATATCGTAATGCTACATAACGTTATACGTTATATCGTAATACTACATAACGTTATACGTTATAACGCAATACTACATAACGTTATACGTTATAACGTAATACTACATAACGTTATACGTTATAACGTAATACTACATAACGTTATACGTTATATCGTAATGCTACATAACGTTATACGTTATAACGTAATACTACATAACGTTATACGTTATATCGTAATCCTACATAACGTTATACGTTATAACGTAATACTATATAACGTTATACGTTATAACGTAATACTATATAACGTTATACGTTGTAACGTAATACTACATAACGTTATACGTTATAACGTAATACTACATAACGATATACGTTATAACGTAATACTACATAACGTTATACGTTATAACGTAATACTACATAACGTTATACGTTATATCGTAATGCTACATAACGTTATACGTTATAACGTAATACTACATAACGTTATACGTTATATCGTAATCCTACATAACGTTATACGTTATAACGTAATGCTACATAACGTTATACGTTATATCGTAATGCTACTTAACGTTATACGTTATATCGTAATGCTACATAACGTTATACGTTATATCGTAATACTACATAACGTTATACGTTGTAACGTAATACTACATAACGTTATACGTTATATCGTAATCCTACATAACGTTATACGTTATAACGTAATGCTACATAACGTTATACGTTATATCGTAATGCTACATTACGTTATACGTTATAACGTAATACTTCATAACGTTATACGTTGTAACGTAATACTACATAACGTTATGCGTTATATCGGAATGTTACATAACGTTATACGTTATATCGTAATGCCACTTAACGTTATACGTTATAATGTAATACTACATAACGTTATACGTTATAACGTAATCCTACATAACGTTATACGTTATATCGTAATGCTACATAACGTTATACGTTATATGGTAATGCTACATAACGTTATACGTTATAACGTAATACTACATAACGGTATACGTTGTAACGTAATACTACATAACGTTATACGTTATATCGGAATGTTACATAACGTTATACGTTATATCGTAATGCTACTTAACGTTATACGTTATATCGTAATGCTACATAACGTTATACGTTATATCGTAATACTACATAACGTTATACGTTATATCGTAATACTACATAACGTTATACGTTATATCGTAATCCTACATAACGTTATACGTCATAACGTAATGCTACATAACGTTATACGTTATATCGTAATGCTACATTACGCTATACGTTATAACGTAATACTACATAACGTTATACGTTGTAACGTAATACTACATAACGTTATACGTTATATCGGAATGTTACATAACGTTATACGTTATATCGTAATGCCACTTAACGTTATACGTTATAATGTAATACTACATAACGTTATACGTTATAACGTAATACTACATAACGTTATACGTTATATCGTAATGCTACATAACGTTATACGTTATATGGTAATGCTACATAACGTTATACGTTATAACGTAATACTACATAACGTTATACGTTGTAACGTAATACTACATAACGTTATACGTTATATCGTAATGCTACATAACGTTATACGTTATATCGTAATACTACATAACGTTATACGTTATAATGCAATACTACATAACGTTATACGTTATAACATAATACTACATAACGTTATACGTTATAACGTAATACTATATAACGTTATACGTTATATCGTAATACTACATAACGTTATACGTTATTACGTAATACGATATAACGTTATACGTAATATCGTAATGCTACATAAGGTTATACATTATATCGTAATACTACATAACGTTATACGTTATATCGTAATGCTACATAACGTTATACGTTGTAACGTAATACTACATAACGTTATACGTTATATCGGAATGTTACATAACGTTATACGTTATATCGTAATGCCACTTAACGTTATACGTTATAACGTAATACTACATAACGTTATACGTTATATCGTAATACTACATAACGTTATACGTTATAACGTAATACTACATAACGTTATACGTTATAACGTAATACTATATAACGTTATACGTTATAACGTAATACTATATAACGTTATACGTTGTAACGTAATAATACATAACGTTATACGATATATCGTAATGCTACATAACGTTATACGTTATATGGTAATGCTACATATCGATATACGTTATAACGTAATACTACATAACGTTATACGTTATAACGTAATACTACATAACGTTATACGTTATATCGTAATACTACATAACGTTATACGTTATATCGTAATGCTACATAACGTTATACGTTGAAACGTAATACTACATAACGTTATACGTTATATCGGAATGTTACATAACGTTATACGTTATATCGTAATGCCACTTAACGTTATACGTTATAACGTAATACTACATAACGTTATACGTTATAACGTAATACTACATAACGTTATACGTTATATCGTAATGCTACATAACGTTATACGTTATATGGTAATGCTACATAACGTTATACGTTATAACGTAATACTACATAACGTTATACGTTGTAACGTAATACTACATAACGTTATACGTTATATCGGAATGTTACATAACGTTATACGTTATATCGTAATGCTACTTAACGTTATACGTTATATCGTAATGCTACATAACGTTATACGTTATATCGTAATACTATATAACGTTATACGTTATAACGTAATACTATATAACGTTATACGTTGTAACGTAATAATACATAACGTTATACGTTATATCGTAATGCTACATAACGTTATACGTTATATGGTAATGCTACATAACGTTATACGTTATAACGTAATACTACATAACGTTATACGTTATAGCGTAATACTACATAACGTTATACGTTATGTCGTAATGCTACATACCGTTATACGTTATATGGTAATGCTACATAACGTTATACGTTATATCGTAATGCTACATAACGTTATACGTTATATCGTAATACTACATAACGTTATACGTTATAACGTAATACTACATAACGTTATACGTTATATCGTAATACTACATAACGTTATACGTTATAACGCAATACTACATAACGTTATACGTTATAACGTAATACTACATAACGTTATACGTTATAACGTAATACTATATAACGTTATACGTTATAACGTAATACTATATAACGTTATACGTTGTAACGTAATAATACATAACGTTATACGTTATATCGTAATGCTACATAACGTTATACGTTATATGGTAATGCTACATATCGTTATACGTTATAACGTAATACTACATAACGTTATACGTTGTAACGTAATACTACATAACGTTATACGTTATATCGGAATGTTACGTAACGTTATACGTTATATCGTAATGCTACTTAACGTTATACGTTATATCGTAATGCTACATAACGTTATACGTTATATCGTAATACTACATAACGTTATACGTTATAACGCAATACTACATAACGTTATACGTTATAACGTAATACTACATAACGTTATACGTTATAACGTAATACTACATAACGTTATACGTTATATCGTAATGCTACATAACGTTATACGTTATAACGTAATACTACATAACGTTATACGTTATATCGTAATCCTACATAACGTTATACGTTATAACGTAATACTATATAACGTTATACGTTATAACGTAATACTATATAACGTTATACGTTGTAACGTAATACTACATAACGTTATACGTTATAACGTAATACTACATAACGATATACGTTATAACGTAATACTACATAACGTTATACGTTATAACGTAATACTACATAACGTTATACGTTATATCGTAATGCTACATAACGTTATACGTTATAACGTAATACTACATAACGTTATACGTTATATCGTAATCCTACATAACGTTATACGTTATAACGTAATGCTACATAACGTTATACGTTATATCGTAATGCTACTTAACGTTATACGTTATATCGTAATGCTACATAACGTTATACGTTATATCGTAATACTACATAACGTTATACGTTGTAACGTAATACTACATAACGTTATACGTTATATCGTAATCCTACATAACGTTATACGTTATAACGTAATGCTACATAACGTTATACGTTATATCGTAATGCTACATTACGTTATACGTTATAACGTAATACTTCATAACGTTATACGTTGTAACGTAATACTACATAACGTTATGCGTTATATCGGAATGTTACATAACGTTATACGTTATATCGTAATGCCACTTAACGTTATACGTTATAATGTAATACTACATAACGTTATACGTTATAACGTAATCCTACATAACGTTATACGTTATATCGTAATGCTACATAACGTTATACGTTATATGGTAATGCTACATAACGTTATACGTTATAACGTAATACTACATAACGGTATACGTTGTAACGTAATACTACATAACGTTATACGTTATATCGGAATGTTACATAACGTTATACGTTATATCGTAATGCTACTTAACGTTATACGTTATATCGTAATGCTACATAACGTTATACGTTATATCGTAATACTACATAACGTTATACGTTATATCGTAATACTACATAACGTTATACGTTATATCGTAATCCTACATAACGTTATACGTCATAACGTAATGCTACATAACGTTATACGTTATATCGTAATGCTACATTACGCTATACGTTATAACGTAATACTACATAACGTTATACGTTGTAACGTAATACTACATAACGTTATACGTTATATCGGAATGTTACATAACGTTATACGTTATATCGTAATGCCACTTAACGTTATACGTTATAATGTAATACTACATAACGTTATACGTTATAACGTAATACTACATAACGTTATACGTTATATCGTAATGCTACATAACGTTATACGTTATATGGTAATGCTACATAACGTTATACGTTATAACGTAATACTACATAACGTTATACGTTGTAACGTAATACTACATAACGTTATACGTTATATCGTAATGCTACATAACGTTATACGTTATATCGTAATACTACATAACGTTATACGTTATAATGCAATACTACATAACGTTATACGTTATAACATAATACTACATAACGTTATACGTTATAACGTAATACTATATAACGTTATACGTTATATCGTAATACTACATAACGTTATACGTTATTACGTAATACGATATAACGTTATACGTAATATCGTAATGCTACATAAGGTTATACATTATATCGTAATACTACATAACGTTATACGTTATATCGTAATGCTACATAACGTTATACGTTGTAACGTAATACTACATAACGTTATACGTTATATCGGAATGTTACATAACGTTATACGTTATATCGTAATGCCACTTAACGTTATACGTTATAACGTAATACTACATAACGTTATACGTTATATCGTAATACTACATAACGTTATACGTTATAACGTAATACTACATAACGTTATACGTTATAACGTAATACTATATAACGTTATACGTTATAACGTAATACTATATAACGTTATACGTTGTAACGTAATAATACATAACGTTATACGATATATCGTAATGCTACATAACGTTATACGTTATATGGTAATGCTACATATCGATATACGTTATAACGTAATACTACATAACGTTATACGTTATAACGTAATACTACATAACGTTATACGTTATATCGTAATGCTACATACCGTTATACGTTATATGGTAATGCTACATAACGTTATACGTTATATCGTAATGCTACATAACGTTATACGTTATATCGTAATACTACATAACGTTATACGTTATAACGTAATACTACATAACGTTATACGTTATATCGTAATGCTACATAACGTTATACGTTATAACGTAATACTACATAACGTTATACGTTATATCGTAATCCTACATAACGTTATACGTTATAACGTAATGCTACATAACGTTATACGTTATATCGTAATGCTACATTACGTTATACGTTATAACGTAATACTACATAACGTTATACGTTATACCGTAATACTGCGTAACGTTTTACGTTATAACGTAATACTAGATAATGTTATACGTTATAACGTAATACTATATAACGTTATACGTTATAACGTAATACTACATAACGTTATACGTTATATCGTAATGCTACATAACGTTATACGTTATAACGTAATACTACATAACGTTATACGTTATAACGTAATACTACATAACGTTATACGTTGTATCGTAATGCTACATACCGTTATACGTTATATGGTAATGCTACATAACGTTATACGTTATATCGTAATGCTACATAACGTTATACGTTATATCGTAATACTACATAACGTTATACGTTATAACGTAATACTACATAACGTTATACGTTATATCGTAATGCTACATAACGTTATACGTTATAACGTAATACTACATAACGTTATACTTTATATCGTAATCCTACATAACGTTATACGTTATAACGTAATGCTACATAACGTTATACGTTATATCGTAATGCTACATTACGTTATACGTTATAACGTAATACTACATAACGTTATACGTTATACCGTAATACTGCGTAACGTTTTACGTTATAACGTAATACTAGATAATGTTATACGTTATAACGTAATACTATATAACGTAATACGTTATAACGTAATACTACATAACGTTATACGTTATATCGTAATGCTACATAACGTTATACGTTATATGGTAATGCTACATAACGTTATACGTTATAACGTAATACTACATAACGTTATACGTTATATCGTAATACTACATAACGTTATACGTTATAACGTAATACTACATAACGTTATACGTTATATCGTAATGCTACATAACGTTATACGCCATATCGTAATGCTACATAACGTTATACGTTATATGGTAATACTACATAACGTTATACGTTATAACGTAATACTACATAACGTTATACGTTATATCGTAATACTACATAACATTATACGTTATATCGTAATACTACGTAACGTTATACGTTATAACGTAATACGACATAACGTTAAACGTTATAACGTAATACCACATAACGTTATACGTTATAACGTAATACTACATAACGTTACACGTTATATCGTAATGCTACATAACGTTATACGTTATATCGTAATACTACATAACGTTATACGTTATAACGTAATACTACATAACGTTATACGTTATGTCGTAATGCTACATAAAGTTATACGTTATAACGTATTACTACATAACGTTATACGTTATAACGTAATACTACATAACGTTATACGTTATGTCGTAATGCTACATAACGTTATACGTTATAACGTAATACTACATAACGTTATACGTTATAACGTAATGCTACATAACGTTATACGTTATAACGTAATACTACATAACGTTATACGTTATATCGTAATGCTACATAACGTTATACGTTATACCGTAATGCTACATAACGTTATACGTTATATCGTAATACGACATAACGTTATACGTTATATCGTAATCCTACATAACGTTATACGTTATAACGTAATGCTACATAACGTTATACGTTATATCGTAATGCTACATTACGTTATACGTTATAACGTAATACTACATAACGTTATACGTTATACCGTAATACTGCGTAACGTTTTACGTTATAACGTAATACTAGATAATGTTATACGTTATAACGTAATACTATATAACGTTATACGTTATAACGTAATACTACATAACGTTATACGTTATATCGTAATACTACATAACGTTATACGTTATACCGTAATACTACATAACGTTATACGTTGTAACGTAATACTACATAACGTTATACGTTATATCGGAATGTTACATAACGTCATACGTTATATCGTAATGCTGCTTAACGTTATACGTTATAACGCAATACTACATAACGTTATACGTTATAACGTATTACTACATAACGTTATACGTTATAACGTAATACTATATAACGTTATACGTTATAACGTAATACTATATAACGTTATACGTTGTAACGTAATAATACATAACGTTATACGTTATATCGTAATGCTACATAACGTTATACGTTATATGGTAATGCTACATAACGTTATACGTTATAACGTAATACTACATAACGTTATACGTTATAACGTAATACTACATAACGTTATACGTTATATCGTAATGCTACATACCGTTATACGTTATATGGTAATGCTACATAACGTTATACGTTATATCGTAATGCTACATAACGTTATACGTTATATCGTAATACTACATAACGTTATACGTTATAACGTAATACTACATAACGTTATACGTTATATCGTAATGCTACATAACGTTATACGTTATAACGTCATACTACATAACGTTATACGTTATATCGTAATCCTACATAACGTTATACGTTATAACGTAAGGCTACATAACGTTATACGTTGTAACGTAATACTACATAACGTTATACGTTATATCGGAATGTTACATAACGTTATACGTTATATCGTAATGCCACTTAACGTTATACGTTATAATGTAATACTACATAACGTTATACGTTATAACGTAATACTACATAACGTTATACGTTATATCGTAATGCTACATAACGTTATACGTTATATGGTAATGCTACATAACGTTATACGTTATAACGTAATACTACATAACGTTATACGTTGTAACGTAATACTACATAACGTTATACGTTATATCGGAATGTTACATAACGTTATACATTATATCGTAATGCTACTTAACGTTACACGTTATATCGTAATGCTACATAACGTTATACGTTATATCGTAATACTACATAACGTTATACGTTATAACGTAATACTATATAACGTTATACGTTATAACGTAATACTATATAACGTTATACGTTGTAACGTAATAATACATAACGTTATACGTTATATCGTAATGCTACATAACGTTATACGTTATATGGTAATGCTACATATCGTTATACGTTATAACGTAATACTACATAACGTTATACGTTATAACGTAATACTACATAACGTTATACGTTATATCGTAATGCTACATACCGTTATACGTTATATGGTAATGCTACATAACGTTATACGTTATATCGTAATGCTACATAACGTTATACGTTATATCGTAATACTACATAACGTTATACGTTATAACGTAATACTACATAACGTTATACGTTATATCGTAATGCTACATAACGTTATACGTTATAACGTAATACTACATAACGTTATACGTTATATCGTAATCCTACATAACGTTATACGTTATAACGTAATGCTACATAACGTTATACGTTATATCGTAATGCTACATTACGTTATACGTTATAACGTAATACTACATAACGTTATACGTTATACCGTAATACTGCGTAACGTTTTACGTTATAACGTAATACTAGATAATGTTATACGTTATAACGTAATACTATATAACGTTATACGTTATAACGTAATACTACATAACGTTATACGTTATATCGTAATGCTACATAACGTTATACGTTATAACGTAATACTACATAACGTTATACGTTATAACGTAATACTACATAACGTTATACGTTATATCGTAATGCTACATACCGTTATACGTTATATGGTAATGCTACATAACGTTATACGTTATATCGTAATGCTACATAACGTTATACGTTATATCGTAATACTACATAACGTTATACGTTATAACGTAATACTACATAACGTTATACGTTATATCGTAATGCTACATAACGTTATACGTTATAACGTAATACTACATAACGTTATACTTTATATCGTAATCCTACATAACGTTATACGTTATAACGTAATGCTACATAACGTTATACGTTATATCGTAATGCTACATTACGTTATACGTTATAACGTAATACTACATAACGTTATACGTTATACCGTAATACTGCGTAACGTTTTACGTTATAACGTAATACTAGATAATGTTATACGTTATAACGTAATACTATATAACGTAATACGTTATAACGTAATACTACATAACGTTATACGTTATATCGTAATGCTACATAACGTTATACGTTATATGGTAATGCTACATAACGTTATACGTTATAACGTAATACTACATAACGTTATACGTTATATCGTAATACTACATAACGTTATACGTTATATGGTAATACTACATAACGTTATACGTTATAACGTAATACTACATAACGTTATACGTTATATCGTAATACTACATAACATTATACGTTATATCGTAATACTACGTAACGTTATACGTTATAACGTAATACGACATAACGTTAAACGTTATAACGTAATACCACATAACGTTATACGTTATAACGTAATACTACATAACGTTACACGTTATATCGTAATGCTACATATCGTTATACGTTATATCGTAATACTACATAACGTTATACGTTATAACGTAATACTACATAACGTTATACGTTATGTCGTAATGCTACATAAAGTTATACGTTATAACGTATTACTACATAACGTTATACGTTATAACGTAATACTACATAACGTTATACGTTATGTCGTAATGCTACATAACGTTATACGTTATAACGTAATACTACATAACGTTATACGTTATAACGTAATGCTACATAACGTTATACGTTATATCGTAATGCTACATAACGTTATACGTTATATCGTAATACTACATAACGTTATACGTTATAACGTAATACTATATAACGTTATACGTTATAACGTAATACTATATAACGTTATACGTTGTAACGTAATAATACATAACGTTATACGTTATATCGTAATGCTACATAACGTTATACGTTATATGGTAATGCTACATATCGTTATACGTTATAACGTAATACTACATAACGTTATACGTTATAACGTAATACTACATAACGTTATACGTTATATCGTAATGCTACATACCGTTATACGTTATATGGTAATGCTACATAACGTTATACGTTATATCGTAATGCTACATAACGTTATACGTTATATCGTAATACTACATAACGTTATACGTTATAACGTAATACTACATAACGTTATACGTTATATCGTAATGCTACATAACGTTATACGTTATAACGTAATACTACATAACGTTATACGTTATATCGTAATCCTACATAACGTTATACGTTATATCGTAATGCTACATAACGTTATACGCCATATCGTAATGCTACATAACGTTATACGTTATATGGTAATACTACATAACGTTATACGTTATAACGTAATACTACATAACGTTATACGTTATATCGTAATACTACATAACATTATACGTTATATCGTAATACTATATAACGTTATACGTTATAACGTAATACTACATAACGTTATACGTTATATCGTAATGCTACATAACGTTATACGTTATAACGTAATACTACATAACGTTATACGTTATAACGTAATACTACATAACGTTATACGTTATATCGTAATGCTACATACCGTTATACGTTATATGGTAATGCTACATAACGTTATACGTTATATCGTAATGCTACATAACGTTATACGTTATATCGTAATACTACATAACGTTATACGTTATAACGTAATACTACATAACGTTATATGTTATATCGTAATGCTACATAACGTTATACGTTATAACGTAATACTACATAACGTTATACTTTATATCGTAATCCTACATAACGTTATACGTTATAACGTAATGCTACATAACGTTATACGTTATATCGTAATGCTACATTACGTTATACGTTATAACGTAATACTACATAACGTTATACGTTATACCGTAATACTGCGTAACGTTTTACGTTATAACGTAATACTAGATAATGTTATACGTTATAACGTAATACTATATAACGTAATACGTTATAACGTAATACTACATAACGTTATACGTTATATCGTAATGCTACATAACGTTATACGTTATATGGTAATGCTACATAACGTTATACGTTATAACGTAATACTACATAACGTTATACGTTATATCGTAATACTACATAACGTTATACGTTATAACGTAATACTACATAACGTTATACGTTATATCGTAATGCTACATAACGTTATACGCCATATCGTAATGCTACATAACGTTATACGTTATATGGTAATACTACAATACGTTATACGTTATAACGTAATACTACATAACGTTATACGTTATATCGTAATACTACATAACATTATACGTTATATCGTAATACTACGTAACGTTATACGTTATAACGTAATACGACATAACGTTAAACGTTATAACGTAATACCACATAACGTTATACGTTATAACGTAATACTACATAACGTTACACGTTATATCGTAATGCTACATATCGTTATACGTTATATCGTAATACTACATAACGTTATACGTTATAACGTAATACTACATAACGTTATACGTTATGTCGTAATGCTACATAAAGTTATACGTTATAACGTATTACTACATAACGTTATACGTTAT
This sequence comes from Bombus lapidarius, assembly GCA_936014575.1. Taxonomy (NCBI): domain Eukaryota; kingdom Metazoa; phylum Arthropoda; class Insecta; order Hymenoptera; family Apidae; genus Bombus; species Bombus lapidarius. The sequence goes on from CAKXZU010000197.1 coordinate 82,041, forward strand.
AACGTAATACTACATAACGTTATACGTTATGTCGTAATGCTACATAACGTTATACGTTATAACGTAATACTACATAACGTTATACGTTATAACGTAATGCTACATAACGTTATACGTTATAACGTAATACTACATAACGTTATACGTTATATCGTAATGCTACATAACGTTATACGTTATATCGTAACACTACATAACGTTATACGTTATACCGTAATACTACATAACGTTATACGTTGTAACGTAATACTACATAACGTTATACGTTATATCGGAATGTTACATAACGTCATACGTTATATCGTAATGCTACTTAACGTTATACGTTATAACGCAATACTACATAACGTTATACGTTATAACGTAATACTACATAACGTTATACGTTATATCGGAATGTTACATAACGTCATACGTTATATCGTAATGCTACTTAACGTTATACGTTATAACGCAATACTACATAACGTTATACGTTATAACGTAATACTACATAACGTTATACGTTATAACGCAATACTATATAACGTTATACGTTATAACGTAATACTATATAACGTTATACGTTGTAACGTAATAATACATAACGTTATACGTTATATCGTAATGCTACATAACGTTATACGTTATATGGTAATGCTACATAACGTTATACGTTATAACGTAATACTACATTACGTTATACGTTGTAACGTAATAATACATAACGTTATACGTTATATCGTAATGCTACATAACGTTATACGTTATATGGTAATGCTACATAACGTTATACGTTATAACGTAATACTACATAACGTTATACGTTATAACGTAATACTACATAACGTTATACGTTATATCGTAATGCTACATACCGTTATACGTTATATGGTAATGCTACATAACGTTATACGTTATATCATAATGCTACATAACGTTATACGTTATATCGTAATACTACATAACGTTATACGTTATAACGTAATACTACATAACGTTATACGTTACATCGTAATGCTACATAACGTTATACGTTATAACGTCATACTACATAACGTTATACGTTATATCGTAATCCTACATAACGTTATACGTTATAACGTAAGGCTACATAACGTTATACGTTGTAACGTAATACTACATAACGTTATACGTTATATCGGAATGTTACATAACGTTATACGTTATATCGTAATGCCACTTAACGTTATACGTTATAATGTAATACTACATAACGTTATACGTTATAACGTAATACTACATAACGTTATACGTTATATCGTAATGCTACATAACGTTATACGTTATATGGTAATGCTACATAACGTTATACGTTATAACGTAATACTACATAACGTTATACGTTGTAACGTAATACTACATAACGTTATACGTTATATCGGAATGTTACATAACGTTATACGTTATATCGTAATGCTACTTAACGTTACACGTTATATCGTAATGCTACATAACGTTATACGTTATATCGTAATACTACATAACGTTATACGTTATAACGCAATACTACATAACGTTATACGTTATAACGTAATACTATATAACGTAATACGTAATAACGTAATACTATATAACGTTATACGTTGTAACGTAATACTACATAACGTTATACGTTATATCGTAATGCTACATAACGTTATACGTTATATGGTAATACTACATAACGTTATACGTTATAACGTAATACTACATAACGTTATACGTTATATGGTAATGCTACATAACGTTATACGTTATAACGTAATACTACATAACGTTATACGTTGTAACGTAATACTACATAACGTTATACGTTATATCGGAATGTTACATAACGTTATACGTTATATCGTAATGCTACTTAACGTTATACGTTATATGGTATTGCTACATAACGTTATACGTTATAACGTATTACTACATAACGTTATACGTTATAACGTAATACCACATAACGTTATACGTTATGTCGTAATACTATATTACGTTATACGTTGTAACGTAATACTACATAACGTTATACGTTATTACGTAATACTATATAACGTTATACGTAATATCGTAATGCTACATAAGGTTATACGTTATATCGTAATACTACATAACGTTATACGTTATATCGTAATGCTACATAACGTTATACGTTGTAACGTAATACTACATAACGTTATACGTTATATCGGAATGTTACATAACGTTATACGTTATATCGTAATGCCACTTAACGTTATACGTTATAACGTAATACTACATAACGTTATACGTTATAACGTAATACTACATAACGTTATACGTTATATCGTAATGTTACATAACGTTATACGTTATATCGTAATGCTACTTAACGTTATACGTTATATCGTAATGCTACATAACGTTATACGTTATATCGTAATACTACATAACGTTATACGTTATAACGCAATACTACATAACGTTATACGTTATAACGTAATACTACATAACGTTATACGTTATAACGTAATACTATATAACGTTATACGTTATATCGTAATACTACATAACGTTATACGTTATAACGTAATACTACATAACGTTATACGTTATATCGTAATACTACATAACGTTATACGTTATATCGTAATGCTACATAACGTTATACGTTGTAACGTAATACTACATAACGTTATACGTTATATCGGAATGTTACATAACGTTATACGTTATATCGTAATGCCACTTAACGTTATACGTTATAACGTAATACTACATAACGTTATACGTTATAACGTAATACTACATAACGTTATACGTTATATCGTAATGCTACATAACGTTATACGTTATATGGTAATGCTACATAACGTTATACGTTATAACGTAATACTACATAACGTTATACGTTGTAACGTAATACTACATAACGTTATACGTTATATCGGAATGTTACATAACGTTATACGTTATATCGGAATGTTACATAACGTTATACGTTATATCGTAATGCTACTTAACGTTATACGTTATATCATAATGCTACATAACGTTATACGTTATATCGTAATACTACATAACGTTATACGTTATAACGCAATACTACATAACGTTATACGTTATAACGTAATACTACATAACGTTATACGTTATAACGTAATACTATATAACGTTATACGTTATAACGTAATACTATATAACGTTATACGTTGTAACGTAATAATACATAACGCTATACGTTATATCGTAATGCTACATAACGTTATACGTTATATGGTAATGCTACATAACGTTATAAGTTATAACGTAATACTACATAACGTTATACGTTATAACGTAATACTACATAACGTTATACGTTATATCGTAATCCTACATAACGTTATACGTTATAACGTAATGCTACATAACGTTATTTGTTATATCGTAATGCTACATTACGTTATACGTTATAACGTAATACTACATAACGTTATACGTTGTAACGTAATACTACATAACGTTATACGTTATATCGGAATGTTACATAACGTTATACGTTATAACGTAATACTACATAACGTTATACGTTATATCGTAATGCTACATACCGTTATACGTTATATGGTAATGCTACATAACGTTATACGTTATATCGTAATGCTACATAACGTTATACGTTATATCGTAATACTACATAACGTTATACGTTATAACGTAATACTACATAACGTTATACGTTATATCGTAATGCTACATAACGTTATACGTTATAACGTAATACTACATAACGTTATACGTTATATCGTAATCCTACATAACGTTATACGTTATAACGTAATGCTACATAACGTTATACGTTATATCGTAATGCTACATTACGTTATACGTTATAACGTAATACTACATAACGTTATACGTTGTAACGTAATACTACATAACGTTATACGTTATATCGGAATGTTACATAACGTTATACGTTATATCGTAATGCCACTTAACGTTATACGTTATAATGTAATACTACATAACGTTATACGTTATGTCGTAATGCTACATAACGTTATACGTTGTAACGTAATACTACATAACGTTATACGTTATTACGTAATACTATATAACGTTATACGTAATATCGTAATGCTACATAAGGTTATACGTTATATCGTAATACTACATAACGTTATACGTTATATCGTAATGCTACATAACGTTATACGTTGTAACGTAATACTACATAACGTTATACGTTATATCGGAATGTTACATAACGTTATACGTCATATCGTAATGCCACTTAACGTTATACGTTATAACGTAATACTGCGTAACGTTTTACGTTATAACGTAATACTAGATAATGTTATACGTTATAACGTAATGCTACATTACGTTATACGTTATAACGTAATACTACATAACGTTATACGTTATACCGTAATACTGCGTAACGTTTTACGTTATAACGTAATACTAGATAATGTTATACGTTATAACGTAATACTACATAACGTTATACGTTATAACGTAATACTACATAACGTTATACGTTATATCGGAATGTTACATAACGTTATACGTTATAACGTAATACTACATAACGTTATACGTTATATCGTAATGCTACATACCGTTATACGTTATATGGTAATGCTACATAACGTTATACGTTATATCGTAATGCTACATAACGTTATACGTTATATCGTAATACTACATAACGTTATACGTTATAACGTAATACTACATAACGTTATACGTTATATCGTAATGCTACATAACGTTATACGTTATAACGTAATACTACATAACGTTATACGTTATATCGTAATCCTACATAACGTTATACGTTATAACGTAATGCTACATAACGTTATACGTTATATCGTAATGCTACATTACGTTATACGTTATAACGTAATACTACATAACGTTATACGTTGTAACGTAATACTACATAACGTTATACGTTATATCGGAATGTTACATAACGTTATACGTTATATCGTAATGCCACTTAACGTTATACGTTATAATGTAATACTACATAACGTTATACGTTATGTCGTAATGCTACATAACGTTATACGTTGTAACGTAATACTACATAACGTTATACGTTATTACGTAATACTATATAACGTTATACGTAATATCGTAATGCTACATAAGGTTATACGTTATATCGTAATACTACATAACGTTATACGTTATATCGTAATGCTACATAACGTTATACGTTGTAACGTAATACTACATAACGTTATACGTTATATCGGAATGTTACATAACGTTATACGTCATATCGTAATGCCACTTAACGTTATACGTTATAACGTAATACTGCGTAACGTTTTACGTTATAACGTAATACTAGATAATGTTATACGTTATAACGTAATGCTACATTACGTTATACGTTATAACGTAATACTACATAACGTTATACGTTATACCGTAATACTGCGTAACGTTTTACGTTATAACGTAATACTAGATAATGTTATACGTTATAACGTAATACTACATAACGTTATACGTTATAACGTAATACTACATAACGTTATACGTTATATCGTAATGCTACATACCGTTATACGTTATATGGTAATGCTACATAACGTTATACGTTATATCGTAATGCTACATAACGTTATACGTTATATCGTAATACTACATAACGTTATACGTTATAACGTAATACTACATAACGTTATACGTTATATCGTAATGCTACATAACGTTATACGTTATAACGTAATACTACATAACGTTATACTTTATATTGTAATCCTACATAACGTTATACGTTATAACGTAATGCTACATAACGTTATACGTTATATCGTAATGCTACATTACGTTATACGTTATAACGTAATACTACATAACGTTATACGTTATATCGTAATGCTTCATAACGTTATACGTTATATCGTAATACTACATAACGTTATACGTTATAACGCAATACTACATAACGTTATACGTTATAACGCAATACTACATAACGTTATAAGTTATAACGTAATACTACATAACGTTATACGTTATAACGTAATAATACATAACGTTATACGTTATAACGTAATACTACATAACGTTATACGTCATAACGTAATACTACATAACGTTATACGTTATATCGTAATGCTACATAACGTTATACGTTATATCGTAATACTACATAACGTTATACGTTATATCGTAATACTACATAACGTTATACGTTATAACGTAATACTACATAACGTTATACATTATATCGTAATGCTACATAACGTTATACGTTATAACGTAATACTATATAACGTTATACGTTATATCGTAATACTACATAACGTTATACGTTATAACGTAATACTACATAACGTTATACGTTATATCGTAATACTACATAACGTTATACGTTATATCGTAATGCTACATAACGTTATACGTTGTAACGTAATACTACATAACGTTATACGTTATATCGGAATGTTACATAACGTTATACGTTATATCATAATGCCACTTAACGTTATACGTTATAACGTAATACTACATAACGTTATACGTTATAACGTAATACTACATAACGTTATACGTTATATCGTAATGCTACATAACGTTATACGTTATATGGTAATGCTACATAACGTTATACGTTATAACGTAATACTACATAACGTTATACGTTGTAACGTAATACTACATAACGTTATACGTTATATCGGAATGTTACATAACGTTATACGTTATATCGGAATGTTATATAACGTTATACGTTATATCGTAATGCTATATTACGTTATACGTTATAACGTAATACTACATAACGTTATACGTTGTAACGTAATACTACATAACGTTATACGTTATATCGGAATGTTACATAACGTTATACGTTATAACGTAATACTACATAACGTTATACGTTATATCGTAATGCTACATACCGTTATACGTTATATGGTAATGCTACATAACGTTATACGTTATATCGTAATGCTACATAACGTTATACGTTATATCGTAATACTACATAACGTTATACGTTATAACGTAATACTACATAACGTTATACGTTATATCGTAATGCTACATAACGTTATACGTTATAACGTAATACTACATAACGTTATACGTTATATCGTAATCCTACATAACGTTATACGTTATAACGTAATGCTACATAACGTTATACGTTATATCGTAATGCTACATTACGTTATACGTTATAACGTAATACTACATAACGTTATACGTTGTAACGTAATACTACATAACGTTATACGTTATATCGGAATGTTACATAACGTTATACGTTATAACGTAATACTACATAACGTTATACGTTATATCGTAATGCTACATACCGTTATACGTTATATGGTAATGCTACATAACGTTATACGTTATATCGTAATGCTACATAACGTTATACGTTATATCGTAATACTACATAACGTTATACGTTATAACGTAATACTACATAACGTTATACGTTATATCGTAATGCTACATAACGTTATACGTTATAACGTAATACTACATAACGTTATACGTTATATCGTAATCCTACATAACGTTATACGTTATAACGTAATGCTACATAACGTTATACGTTATATCGTAATGCTACATTACGTTATACGTTATAACGTAATACTACATAACGTTATACGTTGTAACGTAATACTACATAACGTTATACGTTATATCGGAATGTTACATAACGTTATACGTTATATCGTAATGCCACTTAACGTTATACGTTATAATGTAATACTACATAACGTTATACGTTATGTCGTAATGCTACATAACGTTATACGTTGTAACGTAATACTATATAACGTTATACGTTATTACGTAATACTATATAACGTTATACGTAATATCGTAATGCTACATAAGGTTATACGTTATATCGTAATACTACATAACGTTATACGTTATATCGTAATGCTACATAACGTTATACGTTGTAACGTAATACTACATAACGTTATACGTTATATCGGAATGTTACATAACGTTATACGTCATATCGTAATGCCACTTAACGTTATACGTTATAACGTAATACTGCGTAACGTTTTACGTTATAACGTAATACTAGATAATGTTATACGTTATAACGTAATGCTACATTACGTGATACGTTATAACGTAATACTACATAACGTTATACGTTATACCGTAATACTGCGTAACGTTTTACGTTATAACGTAATACTAGATAATGTTATACGTTATAACGTAATACTACATAACGTTATACGTTATAACGTAATACTACATGACGTTATACGTTATATCGTAATGCTACATACCGTTATACGTTATATGGTAATGCTACATAACGTTATACGTTATATCGTAATGCTACATAACGTTATACGTTATATCGTAATACTACATAACGTTATACGTTATAACGTAATACTACATAACGTTATACGTTATATCGTAATGCTACATAACGTTATACGTTATAACGTAATACTACATAACGTTATACTTTATATTGTAATCCTACATAACGTTATACGTTATAACGTAATGCTACATAACGTTATACGTTATATCGTAATGCTACATTACGTTATACGTTATAACGTAATACTACATAACGTTATACGTTATATCGTAATGCTTCATAACGTTATACGTTATATCGTAATACTACATAACGTTATACGTTATAACGCAATACTACATAACGTTATACGTTATAACGCAATACTACATAACGTTATAAGTTATAACGTAATACTACATAACGTTATACGTTATAACGTAATAATACATAACGTTATATGTTATAACGTAATACTACATAACGTTATACGTCATAACGTAATACTACATAACGTTATACGTTATATCGTAATGCTACATAACGTTATACGTTATATCGTAATACTACATAACGTTATACGTTATATCGTAATACTACATAACGTTATACGTTATAACGTAATACTACATAACGTTATACATTATATCGTAATGCTACATAACGTTATACGTTATAAGGTAATACTATATAACGTTATACGTTATATCGTAATACTACGTAACGTTATATGTTATAACGTAATACGACATAACGTTATACGTTATAACGTAATGCTACATTACGTTATACGTTATAACGTAATACTACATAACGTTATACGTTGTAACGTAATACTACATAACGTTATACGTTATATCGTAATACTACATAACGTTATACGTTATAACGCAATACTACATAACGTTATACGTTATAACGCAATACTACATAACGTTATAAGTTATAACGTAATACTACATAACGTTATACGTTATAACGTAATGCCACTTAACGTTATACGTTATAATGTAATACTACATAACGTTATACGTTATATGGTAATGCTACATAACGTTATACGTTATAACGTAATACTACATAACGTTATACGTTGTAACGTAATACTACATAACGTTATACGTTATATCGGAATGTTACATAACGTTATACGTTATATCGGAATGTTACATAACGTTATACGTTATATCGTAATGCTACTTAACGTTATACGTTATATCATAATGCTACATAACGTTATACGTTATATCGTAATACTACATAACGTTATACGTTATAACGCAATACTACATAACGTTATACGTTATAACGTAATACTACATAACGTTATACGTTATAACGTAATACTACATAACGTTATACGTTATATCGTAATCCTACATAACGTTATACGTTATAACGTAATGCTACATAACGTTATACGTTATATCGTAATGCTATATTACGTTATACGTTATATCGTAATACTACATAACGTTATACGTTATAACGTAATACTACATAACGTTATACATTATATCGTAATGCTACATAACGTTATACGTTATAAGGTAATACTATATAACGTTATACGTTATATCGTAATACTACGTAACGTTATACGTTATAACGTAATACGACATAACGTTATACGTTATAACGTAATGCCACTTAACGTTATACGTTATAACGTAATACTACATAACGTTATACGTTATAACGTAATACTACATAACGTTATACGTTATATCGTAATGCTACATAACGTTATACGTTATATGGTAATGCTACATAACGTTATACGTTATAACGTAATACTACATAACGTTATACGTTGTAACGTAATACTACATAACGTTATACGTTATATCGGAATGTTACATAACGTTATACGTTATATCGGAATGTTACATAACGTTATACGTTATATCGTAATGCTACTTAACGTTATACGTTATATCATAATGCTACATAACGTTATACGTTATATCGTAATACTACATAACGTTATACGTTATATCGTAATCCTACATAACGTTATACGTTATAACGTAATGCTACATAACGTTATACGTTATATCGTAATGCTACTTACCGTTATACGTTATATGGTAATGCTACATAACGTTATACGTTATATCGTAATGCTACATAACGTTATACGTTATATCGTAATACTACATAACGTTATACGTTATAACGTAATACTATATAACGTTATACGTAATATCGTTATGCTACATAACGTTATACGTTATAACGTAATGCTACATAACGTTATACGTTATATGGTAATGCTACATAACGTTATACGTTATATCGTAATGCTACATAACTTTATACGTTATATCGTAATACTACATAACGTTATACGTTATAACGTAATACTACATAACGTTATACGTTATAACGTAATGCTACATAACGTTATACGTTATATGGTAATGCTACATAACGATATACGTTATATGGTAATGCTACATAACGTTATACGTTATATCGTAATGCTACATAACGTTATACGTTATAACGTAATACTACATAACGTTATACGTTATATCGTAATGCTACATAACGTTATACGTTATATGTTAATGATACATAACGTTATACGTTATATCGTAATGCTACATAACGTTATACGTTATAACGTAATACTACATAACGTTATACGTTATAACGTAATACTACATAACGTTATACGTTATATGGTAATGCTACATAACGATATACGTTATATGGTAATGCTACATAACGTTATACGTTATAACGCAATACTACATAACGTTATACGTTATAACGTAATACTACATAACGTTATACGTTATAACGTAATAATACATAACGTCATACGTTATAACGTAATACTACATAACGTTATACGTCATAACGTAATACTACATAACGTTATACGTTATATCGTAATGCTACATAACGTTATACGTTATATCGTAATACTACATAACGTTATACGTTATATCGTAATACTACATAACGTTATACGTTATAAGGTAATACTATATAACGTTATACGTAATATCGTTATGCTACATAACGTTATACGTTATAACGTAATGCTACATAACGGTATACGTTATAACGTAATACTACATAACGTTATACGTTATATCGTAATACTACATAACGTTATACGTTATAACGTAATAATACATAACGTTATACGTTATAACGTAATACTACATAACGTTATACGTCATAACGTAATACTACATAACGTTATACGTTATATCGTAATGCTACATAACGTTATACGTTATATCGTAATACTACATAACGTTATACGTTATATCGTAATACTACATAACGTTATACGTTATAAGGTAATACTATATAACGTTATACGTAATATCGTTATGCTACATAACGTTATACGTTATAACGTAATGCTACATAACGTTATACGTTATATGGTAATGCTACATAACGTTATACGTTATATCGTAATGCTACATAACGTTATACGTTATATCGTAATACTACATAACGTTATACGTTATAACGTAATAATACATAACGTTATACGTTATAACGTAATACTACATAACGTTATACGTCATAACGTAATACTACATAACGTTATACGTTATATCGTAATGCTACATAACGTTATACGTTATATCGTAATACTACATAACGTTATACGTTATATCGTAATACTACATAACGTTATACGTTATAAGGTAATACTATATAACGTTATACGTAATATCGTTATGCTACATAACGTTATACGTTATAACGTAATGCTACATAACGTTATACGTTATATGGTAATGCTACATAACGTTATACGTTATATCGTAATGCTACATAACGTTATACGTTATATCGTAATACTACATAACGTTATACGTTATATCGTAATGCTACATAACGTTATACGTCATATCGTAATGCTACATAACGTTATACGTTATAACGTAATACTACATAACGTTATACGTTATGTCGTAATGCTACATAACGTTATATGTTATGTCGTAATGCTACATAACGTTATACGTTATAACGTAATACTACATAACGTTATACGTTATAACGTAATGCTACATAACGTTATACGTTATATCGTAATACTACATAACGTTATACGTTATAACGTAATACCACATAACGTTATACGTTATAACGTAATACTACATAACGTTATACGTTATATCGTAATGCTACATAACGTTATACGTTATATCGTAATACTACATAACGTTATACGTTATAACGTAATACTACATAACGTTATACGTTATGTCGTAATGCTACATAACGTTATACGTTATAACGTATTACTACATAACGTTATACGTTATAACGTAATACTACATAACGTTATACGTTATGTCGTAATGCTACATAACGTTATATGTTATGTCGTAATGCTACATAACGTTATAAGTTATAACGTAATACTACATAACGTTATACGTTATAACGTAATGCTACATAACGTTATACGTTATAACGTAATACTACATAACGTTATACGTTATATCGAAATGCTACATAACGTTATGCGTTATATGGTAATGCTACATAACGTTATACGTTATATCGTAAAGCTACATAACGTTATACGTTATATCGTAATAGTACATAACGTTATATGTTATAACGTAATACTACATAACGTTATACGTTATAACGTAATACTACATAACGTTATACGTTATATCGTAATACTACATAACGTTATACGTTATATGGTAATGCTACATAACGATATACGTTATATGGTAATGCTACATAACGTTATACGTTATATCGTAATGCTACATAACGTTATCCGTTATAACGTAATACTACATAACGTTATACGTTATATCGTAATGCTACATAACGTTATACGTTATATGGTAATGATACATAACGTTATACGTTATATCGTGTTCCTACATAACGTTATACGTTATATCGTAATGCTACATAACGTTATACGTTATAACGTAATACTACATAACGTTATACGTTATGTCGTAATGCTACATAACGTTATACGTTATAACGTAATACTACATAACGTTATACGTTATAACGTAATGCTACATAACGTTATACGTTATAACGTAATACTACATAACGTTATACGTTATATCGTAATGCTACATAACGTTATACGTTATATCGTAATGCTACATAACGTTATACGTTATACCGTAATACTACATAACGTTATACGTTATACCGTAATACTACATAACGTTATACGTTATATCGTAATGCTACATAACGTTATACGTTATACCGTAATACTACATAACGTTATACGTTATATCGTAATGCTACATAACGTTATACGTTATATCGTAATACCACATAACGTTATACGTTATATCGTAATGCTACTTAACGTTATATGTTATATCGTAATGCTACATAACGTTATACGTTATAACGTAATACTACATAACGTTATAGGTTATATCGTAATGCTACATAACGTTATACGTTATAACGTAATACTATTTAACGTTATACAAAATATCGTAATGTTACATAAGGTTATACGTTATATCGTAATACTACATAACGTTATAAGTTATAACGTAATACTACATAACGTTATACGTTATATCGTAATGCTACATAACGTTATACGTTGTAAAGTAATACTACATAACGTTATACGTTATAACGTAGTACTATATAACGTTATACGTAATATCGTAATGCTACCTAATGTTATACGTTATATGGTAATGCTACATAACTTTATACGTTATATCGTAATGCTACTTAACGTTATACGTTATATCGTAATGCTACATAACGTCATACGTTATATCGTAATGCTACCTAACTTTATACGTTATATGGTAATGCTACATAACGTTATACGTTATGACGTAATACTACATAACGTTATACGTTATACCCTAATACTGCGTAACGTTTTACGTTATAACGTAATACTAGATAATGTTATACGTTATAACGTAATACTATATAACGTTATACGTTATATCGTAATACTACATAACGTTATATGTTATAACGTAATACTATATAACGTTATACGTAATATCGTAATGCTACATAAGGTTATACGTTATATCGTAACACTATATAACGTTATAAGTTATAACGTAATACTACATAACGTTATACGTTATATCGTAATGCTACATAACGTTATACGTTGTAAAGTAATACTACACAACGTTATACGTTATAACGTAATACTATATAACGTTATACGTTATATCGTAATGCTACATAACGTTATACGTTATATCGTAATGCTACATAACGTTATACGTTATATGGTAATGATACATAACGTTATACGTTATATCGTAATCCTACATAACGTTATACGTTATATCGTAATGCTACATAACGTTATACGTTATAACGTAATACTACATAACGTTATACGTTATGTCGTAATGCTACATAACGTTATACGTTATAACGTAATACTACATAACGTTATACGTTATAACGTAATGCTACATAACGTTATACGTTATAACGTAATACTACATAACGTTATACGTTATATCGTAATGCTACATAACGTTATACGTTATAACGTAATACTACATAACGTTATACGTTATAACGTAATGCTACATAACGTTATACGTTATAACGTAATACTACATAACGTTATACGTTATATCGTAATCCTACATAACGTTATACGTTATATCGTAATGCTACATAACGTTATACGTTATAACGTAATACTACATAACGTTATACGTTATGTCGTAATGCTACATAACGTTATACGTTATAACGTAATACTACATAACGTTATACGTTATAACGTAATGCTACATAACGTTATACGTTATAACGTAATACTACATAACGTTATACGTTATATCGTAATGCTACATAACGTTATACGTTATAGCGTAATGCTGCATAACGTTATACGTTATACCGTAATACTACATAACGTTATACGTTATACCGTAATACTACATAACGTTATACGTTATATCGTAATGCTACATAACGTTATACGTTATACCGTAATACTACATAACGTTATACGTTATATCGTAATGCTACATAACGTTATACGTTATATCGTAATACCACATAACGTTATACGTTATATCGTAATGCTACTTAACGTTATATGTTATATCGTAATGCTACTTAACGTTATACGTTATATCGTAATACTACATAACGTTATACGTTACTACATAATACTACATAACGTTATACGTTATATCGTAATGCTACATAACGTTATACGTTATAACGTAATACTATTTAACGTTATACAAAATATCGTAATGTTACATAAGGTTATACGTTATATCGTAATACTACATAACGTTATAAGTTATAACGTAATACTACATAACGTTATACGTTATATCGTAATGCTACATAACGTTATACGTTGTAAAGTAATACTACATAACGTTATACGTTATAACGTAGTACTACATAACGTTATACGTTATAACGTAGTACTATATAACGTTATACGTAATATCGTAATGCTACCTAACGTTATACGTTATATGGTAATGCTACATAACTTTATACGTTATATCGTAATGCTACTTAACGTTATACGTTATATCGTAATGCTACATAACGTCATACGTTATATCGTAATGCTACCTAACGTTATACGTTATATGGTAATGCTACATAACGTTATACGTTATAACGTAATGCTACATAACGTTATACGTTATAACGTAATACTACATAACGTTATACGTTATACCCTAATACTGCGTAACGTTTTACGTTATAACGTAATACTAGATAATGTTATACGTTATAACGTAATACTATATAACGTTATACGTTATATCGTAATACTACATAACGTTATATGTTATAACGTAATACTATATAACGTTATACGTAATATCGTATTGCTACATAAGGTTATACGTTATATCGTAACACTATATAACGTTATAAGTTATAACGTAATACTACATAACGTTATACGTTATATCGTAATGCTACATAACGTTATACGTTGTAAAGTAATACTACATAACGTTATACGTTATAACGTAATACTATATAACGTTATACGTTATATCGTAATGCTACATAAGGTTATACGTTATAACGTACTACTGCGTTACGTTTTACGTTATAACGTAATACTAGATAATGTTATACGTTATAACGTAATACTATATAACGTTATACGTTATATCGTAATACTACATAACGTTATACGTTATATCCTAATAATACATAACGTTATACGTTATATCGTAATACTACATAACGTTATGCGTTATATGGTAATGCTACATAACGTTATACGTTATATCGTAATGCTACATAACGTTATACGTTATATCGTAATGCTACATAACATTATACGTTATAACGTATTACCATATAACGTTATACGTTACAACGTATTACCATATAACGTTATACGTTATATCGTAATGCTACATAACGTTATACGTTATAACGTAATGCTACATAACGTTATACGTTATATCGTAATACTACATAACGTTATACGTTATATGGTAATGCTACACAACGTTATACGTTATATGGTAATGCTACATAACGTTATACGTTATATCGTAATGCTACATAACGTTATACGTTATAACGTAATACTAAATAACGTTATACGTTATAAGGTAATACTATATAACGTTATACGTAATATCGTAATGCTACATAAGGTTATACGTTATATCGTAATACTACATAACGTTATACGTTACTACGTAATACAATATAAAGTTATGCGTAATATCGTAATGCTACATAACGTTATACGTTATATCGTACTACTACATAACGTTATACGTTATAACATAATACTACATAATGTTATACGTTATATCGTAATGCTACATAACGTTATACGTTATATCGTAATGCTACATAATGTTATGCGTTATATCGTAATACTACATAACGTTATACGTTATAAGGTAATACTACATAATGTTATACGTTATATCGTAATGCTACATTACTTTATACGTTATATCGTAATGCTACTTAACGTTATACGTTATATCGTAATGCTACATAACTTTATACGTTATATCGTAATGCTACCTAACGTTATATGTTATATCGTAATGCTACTTAACGTTATACGTTATATCGTAATATTACATAACGTTATACGTTATTACATAATACTACATAACGTTATACGTTATATCGTAATGCTACATAACGTTATACGTTATAACGTAATACTACATAACGTTATACGTTATATCGTTATGCTCCATAACGTTATACGTTATATCGTAATACTACATAACGTTATACGTTATATGGTAATGCTACACAACGTTATACGTTGTATGGTAATGCTACATAACGTTATACGTTATATCGTAATGCTACATAACGTTATACGTTATAACGTAATACTAAATAACGTTATACGTTATAAGGTAATACTATATAACGTTATACGTAATATCGTAATGCTACATAAGGTTATACGTTATATCGTAATACTACATAACGTTATAAGTTATAACGTAATACTACATAACGTTATACGTTATATCGTAATGCTACATAACGTTATACGTTATATCGTAATACTACATAACGTTATAAGTTATAACGTAATACTACATAACGTTATACGTTATATCGTAATGCTACATAACGTTATACGTTATATCGTAATGCTACATAACGTTATACGTTATATCGTAATACTACATAACGTTATACGTTATAACGAAATACTACATAACTTTATAAGTTATAACGTAATACTACATAACGTTATACGTTATATCGTAATGCTACATAACGTTATGCGTTATATGGTAATGCTACATAACGTTATACGTTATATCGTAAAGCTACATAACGTTATACGTCATATCATAATGATACATAACGCTATACGTTATAACGTAATACTACATAACGTTATAAGTTATAACGTAATACTTCATAACGTTATACGTTATATCGTAATGCTACATAACGTTATACGTTGTAAAGTAATACTACATAACGTTATACGTTATAACGTAATACTATATAACGTTATACGTTATATCGTAATGCTACATAAGGTTATACGTTATATCGTAATACTATATAACGTTAGACGTTATATCGTAACGCTACATAAGGTTATACGTTATATAGTAATACTACATAACGTTATAAGTTATAACGTAATACTACATAACGTTATACGTTACATCGTAATGCTACATAACGTTATACGTTATAACGTAATGTTACATAACGTTATACGTTATAACGTAATACTACATAACGTTATACGTTATACCGTAATACTGCGTAACGTTTTACGTTTTAACGTAATACTAGATAATGTTATACGTTATAACGTAATACTATATAACGTTATACGTTATAACGTAATACTACATAACGTTATACGTTATATCGTAATACTACATAACGTTATACGTTATATCGTAATGCTACATTACGTTATACGTTATAACGTAATGCTACATAACGTTATACGTTATAACGTAATACTACATAACGTTATACGTTATACCGTAATACTGCGTAACGTTTTACGTTATAACGTATAACTAGATAATGTTATACGTTATATGGTAATGCTACATAACGTTATACGTTATAACGTAATACTACATAACGTTATACGTTATATCGTAATGCTACATAACGTTATACGTTATATCGTAATACTACATAACGTTATACGTTATAACGTAATGCTACATAACGTTAAACGTTATAACGTAATGCTACATAACGTTATACGTTATAACGTAATACTACATAACGTTATACGTTATATCGTAAGGCTACATAGCGTTATACGTTATATCGTAATGCTACATAACGTTATACGTTATACCGTAATACTACGTAACGTTATACGTTATTCCGTAATACTACATAACGTTATACGTTATATCGTAATGCTACATAACGTTATACATTATAACGTAATACTACATAACGTTATACGTTATTACGTAATACTATATAACGTTATACGTAATATCGTAATGCTACATAAGGTTATACGTTATATCGTAATGCTACATAACGTTATAAGTTATAACGTAATACTACATAACGTTATACGTTATATCGTAATGCTACATAACGTTATACGTTGTAACGTAATACTACATAACGTTATACGTTATAACGTAATACTACATAACGTTATACGTTACATCGTAATGCTACATAACGTTATACGTTATAACGTAATGCTACATAACGTTATACGTTATAACGTAATACTACATAACGTTATACGTTATACCGTAATACTGCGTAACGTTTTACGTTATAACGTAATACTAGATAATGTTATACGTTATAACGTAATACTATATAACGTTATACGTTATAACGTAATACTATATAACGTTATACGTTATAACGTAATACTATATAACGTTATACGTAATATCGTTATGCTACATAACGTTATACGTTATAACGTACTGCTACATGACGTTATACGTTATATGGTAATACTACATAACGTTATACGTTATAACGTAATACTACATAACGTTATACGTTATATCGTAATACTACTTAACGTTATACGTTATATGGTAATGATACATAACGTTATACGTTATATCGTAATGCTACATAACGTTATAAGTTATAACGTAATACTACATAACGTTATACGTTATATCGTAATGCTACATAACGTTATACGTTGTAACGTAATACTACATAACGATATACGTTATAACGTAATACTACATAACGTTATACGTTATATCGTAATGCTACATTACGTTATACGTTATAACCTAATGCTACATAACGTTATACGTTATAACGTAATACTACATAACGTTATACGTTATACCGTAATACTGCGTAACGTATTACGTTATAACGTATAACTAGATAATGTTATACGTTATAAGGTAATACTATATAACGTTATTCGTAATATCGTTATGCTACATAACGTTATACGTTATAACGTAATGCTACATAACGTTATACGTTATATGGTAATGCTGCATAACGTTATACGTTAAATGGTAATGCTACATAACGTTATACGTTATAACGTAATACTACATAACGTTATACGTTATATCGTAATGCTACATAACGTTATACGTTATATCGTAATGCTACATAACGTTATACGTTATATGGTAATACTACATAACCTTATACGTTATAACGTAATACTACATAACGTTATACGTTATATCGTAATACTACATAACGTTATACGTTATAACGTAATACTACATAACGTTATACGTTATAACGTAATAGTACATAACGTTATACGTTATAACGTAATACTACATAACATTATACGTTATAACGTAATACTACATAGCGTTATACGTTATATCGTAATGCTACATAACGTTATACGTTATAACGTAATACTACATAACGTTATACGTTATATCGTAATGCTACATAACGTTAAACGTTATAACGTAATGCTACATAACGTTATACGTTATAACGTAATACTACATAACTTTATACGTTATATCGTAAGGCTACATAGCGTTATACGTTATATCGTAATGCTACATAACGTTATACGTTATACCGTAATACTACGTAACGTTATACGTTATTCCGTAATACTACATAACGTTATACGTTATATCGTAATGCTACATAACGTTATACATTATAACGTAATACTACATAACGTTATACGTTATTACGTAATACTATATAACGTTATACGTAATATCGTAATGCTACATAAGGTTATACGTTATATCGTAATGCTACATAACGTTATAAGTTATAACGTAATACTACATAACGTTATACGTTATATCGTAATGCTACATAACGTTATACGTTGTAACGTAATACTACATAACGTTATACGTTATAACGTAATACTACATAACGTTATACGTTACATCGTAATGCTACATAACGTTATACGTTATAACGTAATGCTACATAACGTTATACGTTATAACGTAATACTACATAACGTTATACGTTATACCGTAATACTGCGTAACGTTTTACGTTATAACGTAATACTAGATAATGTTATACCTTATAACGTAATACTATATAACGTTATACGTTATAACGTAATACTATATAACGTTATACGTTATAACGTAATACTATATAACGTTATACGTAATATCGTTATGCTACATAACGTTATACGTTATAACGTACTGCTACATAACGTTATACGTTATATGGTAATACTACATAACGTTATACGTTATAACGTAATACTACATAACGTTATACGTTATATCGTAATGCTACTTAACGTTATACGTTATATGGTAATGATACATAACGTTATACGTTATATCGTAATGCTACATAACGTTGTACGTTATAACGTAATACTACATAAAGTTATACGTTATATCGTAATGCTACATAACGTTATACGTTATATGGTAATGCTACATAACGTTATACGTTATATCGTAATGCTACATAACGTTATACGTTATAACGTAATACTACATAACGTTATACGTTATAACGTAATACTACATAACGTTATACGTTATATCGTAATGCTACATAACGTTATACGTTATATGGTAATGATACATTTCGTTATACGTTATATCGTAATGCTACATTACGTTATACGTTATAATGTAATACTACATAAAGTTATACGTTATATCGTAATGCTACATAACGTTATACGTTATATGGTAATGCTACATAACGTTATACGTTATAACGTAATACTACATAACGTTATACGTTATATCGAAATACTACATAACGTTATACGTTATATCGTAATACTACATAACGTTATACGTTATAACGTAATGCTACATAACGTTAAACGTTATAACGTAATGCTACATAACGTTATACGTTATAACGTAATACTACATAACGTTATACGTTATATCGTAATGCTACATAAGGTTATACGTTATATCGTAATGCTACATAACGTTATACGTTATATCGTAATGCTACATAACGTTATACGTTATAACGTAATACTAAATAACGTTATACGTTATAAGGTAATACTATATAACGTTATACGTAATATCGTAATGCTACATAACGTTATACGTTATATCGTAATACTACATAACGTTATACGTTATAACGTAATACTACATAACGTTATACGTTATATCGTTATGCTCCATAACGTTATACGTTATATCGTAATACTACATAACGTTATACGTTATATGGTAATGCTACACAACGTTATACGTTGTATGGTAATGCTACATAACGTTATACGTTATATAGTAATGCTACATAACGTTATACGTTATAACGTAATACTAAATAACGTTATACGTTATAAGGTAATACTATATAACGTTATACGTAATATCGTAATGCTACATAAGGTTATACGTTATATCGTAATACTACATAACGTTATAAGTTATAACGTAATACTACACAACGTTATACGTTATATCGTAATGCTACATAACGTTATACGTTATATTGTAATACTACATAACGTTATAAGTTATAACGTAATACTACATAACGTTATACGTTATATCGTAATGCTACATAACGTTATACGTTATATCGTAATGCTACATAACGTTATACGTTATATCGTAATACTACATAACGTTATACGTTATAACGAAATACTACATAACTTTATACGTTATAACGTAATACTACATAACGTTATACGTTATATCGTAATGCTACATAACGTTATGCGTTATATGGTAATGCTACATAACGTTATACGTTATATCGTAAAGCTACATAACGTTATACGTCATATCATAATGATACATAACGCTATACGTTATAACGTAATACTACATAACGTTATAAGTTATAACGTAATACTTCATAACGTTATACGTTATATCGTAATGCTACATAACGTTATACGTTGTAAAGTAATACTACATAACGTTATACGTTATAACGTAATACTATATAACGTTATACGTTATATCGTAATGCTACATAAGGTTATACGTTATATCGTAATACTATATAACGTTAGACGTTATATCGTAACGCTACATAAGGTTATACGTTATATAGTAATACTACATAACGTTATAAGTTATAACGTAATACTACATAACGTTATACGTTACATCGTAATGCTACATAACGTTATACGTTATAACGTAATGTTACATAACGTTATGCGTTATAACGTAATACTACATAACGTTATACGTTATACCGTAATACTGCGTAACGTTTTACGTTTTAACGTAATACTAGATAATGTTATACGTTATAACGTAATACTATATAACGTTATACGTTATAACGTAATACTACATAACGTTATACGTTATATCGTAATACTACATAACGTTATACGTTATATCGTAATGCTACATTACGTTATACGTTATAACGTAATGCTACATAACGTTATACGTTATAACGTAATACTACATAACGTTATACGTTATACCGTAATACTGCGTAACGTTTTACGTTATAACGTATAACTAGATAATGTTATACGTTATATGGTAATGCTACATAACGTTATACGTTATAACGTAATACTACATAACGTTATACGTTATATCGTAATGCTACATAACGTTATACGTTATATCGTAATACTACATAACGTTATACGTTATAACGTAATGCTACATAACGTTAAACGTTATAACGTAATGCTACATAACGTTATACGTTATAACGTAATACTACATAACGTTATACGTTATATCGTAAGGCTACATAGCGTTATACGTTATATCTTAATGCTACATAACGTTATACGTTATACCGTAATACTACGTAACGTTATACGTTATTCCGTAATACTACATAACGTTATACGTTATATCGTAATGCTACATAACGTTATACATTATAACGTAATACTACATAACGTTATACGTTATTACGTAATACTATATAACGTTATACGTAATATCGTAATGCTACATAAGGTTATACGTTATATCGTAATGCTACATAACGTTATAAGTTATAACGTAATACTACATAACGTTATACGTTATATCGTAATGCTACATAACGTTATACGTTGTAACGTAATACTACATAACGTTATACGTTATAACGTAATACTACATAACGTTATACGTTACATCGTAATGCTACATAACGTTATACGTTATAACGTAATGCTACATAACGTTATACGTTATAACGTAATACTACATAACGTTATACGTTATACCGTAATACTGCGTAACGTTTTACGTTATAACGTAATACTAGATAATGTTATACGTTATAACGTAATACTATATAACGTTATACGTTATAACGTAATACTATATAACGTTATACGTTATAACGTAATACTATATAACGTTATACGTAATATCGTTATGCTACATAACGTTATACGTTATAACGTACTGCTACATAACGTTATACGTTATATGGTAATACTACATAACGTTATACGTTATAACGTAATACTACATAACGTTATACGTTATATCGTAATACTACTTAACGTTATACGTTATATGGTAATGATACATAACGTTATACGTTATATCGTAATGCTACATAACGTTATAAGTTATAACGTAATACTACATAACGTTATACGTTATATCGTAATGCTACATAACGTTATACGTTGTAACGTAATACTACATAACGATATACGTTATAACGTAATACTACATAACGTTATACGTTATATCGTAATGCTACATTACGTTATACGTTATAACCTAATGCTACATAACGTTATACGTTATAACGTAATACTACATAACGTTATACGTTATACCGTAATACTGCGTAACGTTTTACGTTATAACGTATAACTAGATAATGTTATACGTTATAAGGTAATACTATATAACGTTATTCGTAATATCGTTATGCTACATAACGTTATACGTTATAACGTAATGCTACATAACGTTATACGTTATATGGTAATGCTGCATAACGTTATACGTTAAATGGTAATGCTACATAACGTTATACGTTATAACGTAATACTACATAACGTTATACGTTATATCGTAATGCTACATAACGTTATACGTTATATCGTAATGCTACATAACGTTATACGTTATATGGTAATACTACATAACCTTATACGTTATAACGTAATACTACATAACGTTATACGTTATATCGTAATACTACATAACGTTATACGTTATAACGTAATACTACATAACGTTATACGTTATAACGTAATAGTACATAACGTTATACGTTATAACGTAATACTACATAACATTATACGTTATAACGTAATACTACATAGCGTTATACGTTATATCGTAATGCTACATAACGTTATACGTTATAACGTAATACTACATAACGTTATACGTTATATCGTAATGCTACATAACGTTAAACGTTATAACGTAATGCTACATAACGTTATACGTTATAACGTAATACTACATAACTTTATACGTTATATCGTAAGGCTACATAGCGTTATACGTTATATCGTAATGCTACATAACGTTATACGTTATACCGTAATACTACGTAACGTTATACGTTATTCCGTAATACTACATAACGTTATACGTTATATCGTAATGCTACATAACGTTATACATTATAACGTAATACTACATAACGTTATACGTTATTACGTAATACTATATTACGTTATACGTAATATCGTAATGCTACATAAGGTTATACGTTATATCGTAATGCTACATAACGTTATAAGTTATAACGTAATACTACATAACGTTATACGTTATATCGTAATGCTACATAACGTTATACGTTGTAACGTAATACTACATAACGTTATACGTTATAACGTAATACTACATAACGTTATACGTTACATCGTAATGCTACATAACGTTATACGTTATAACGTAATGCTACATAACGTTATACGTTATAACGTAATACTACATAACGTTATACGTTATACCGTAATACTGCGTAACGTTTTACGTTATAACGTAATACTAGATAATGTTATACCCTATAACGTAATACTATATAACGTTATACGTTATAACGTAATACTATATAACGTTATACGTTATAACGTAATACTATATAACGTTATACGTAATATCGTTATGCTACATAACGTTATACGTTATAACGTACTGCTACATAACGTTATACGTTATATGGTAATACTACATAACGTTATACGTTATAACGTAATACTACATAACGTTATACGTTATATCGTAATGCTACTTAACGTTATACGTTATATGGTAATGATACATAACGTTATACGTTATATCGTAATGCTACATAACGTTGTACGTTATAACGTAATACTACATAAAGTTATACGTTATATCGTAATGCTACATAACGTTATACGTTATATGGTAATGCTACATAACGTTATACGTTATATCGTAATGCTACATAACGTTATACGTTATAACGTAATACTACATAACGTTATACGTTATAACGTAATACTACATAACGTTATACGTTATATCGTAATGCTACATAACGTTATACGTTATATGGTAATGATACATATCGTTATACGTTATATCGTAATGCTACATTACGTTATACGTTATAATGTAATACTACATAAAGTTATACGTTATATCGTAATGCTACATAACGTTATACGTTATATGGTAATGCTACATAACGTTATACGTTATAACGTAATACTACATAACGTTATACGTTATATCGAAATGCTACATAACGTTATACGTTATATCGTAATACTACATAACGTTATACGTTATAACGTAATGCTACATAACGTTAAACGTTATAACGTAATGCTACATAACGTTATACGTTATAACGTAATACTACATAACGTTATACGTTATATCGTAAGGCTACATAGCGTTATACGTTATATCGTAATGCTACATAACGTTATACGTTATACCGTAATACTACGTAACGTTATACGTTATTCCGTAATACTACATAACGTTATACGTTATATCGTAATGCTACATAACGTTATACATTATAACGTAATACTACATAACGTTATACGTTATTACGTAATACTATATAACGTTATACGTAATATCGTAATGCTACATAAGGTTATACGTTATATCGTAATGCTACATAACGTTATAAGTTATAACGTAATACTACATAACGTTATACGTTATATCTTAATGCTACATAACGTTATACGTTGTAACGTAATACTACATAACGTTATACGTTATAACGTAATACTACATAACGTTATACGTTACATCGTAATGCTACATAACGTTATACGTTATAACGTAATGCTACATAACGTTATACGTTATAACGTAATACTACATAACGTTATACGTTATACCGTAATACTGCGTAACGTTTTACGTTATAACGTAATACTAGATAATGTTATACGTTATAACGTAATACTATATAACGTTATACGTTATAACGTAATACTATATAACGTTATACGTTATAACGTAATAATATATAACGTTATACGTAATATCGTTATGCTACATAACGTTATACGTTATAACGTACTGCTACATAACGTTATACGTTATATGGTAATACTACATAACGTTATACGTTATAACGTAATACTACATAACGTTATACGTTATATCGTAATACTACTTAACGTTATACGTTATATGGTAATGATACATAACGTTATACGTTATATCGTAATGCTACATAACGTTATAAGTTATAACGTAATACTACATAACGTTATACGTTATATCGTAATGCTACATAACGTTATACGTTGTAACGTAATACTACATAACGTTATACGTTATAACGTAATACTACATAACGTTATACGTTACATCGTAATGCTACATAACGTTATACGTTATAACGTAATGCTACATAACGTTATAAGTTATAACGTAATACTACATAACGTTATACGTTATATCGTAATGCTACATAACGTTATACGTTATATCGTAATACTACATAACGTTATAAGTTATAACGTAATACTACATAACGTTATACGTTATATCGTAATGCTACATAACGTTATACGTTATATCGTAATGCTACATAACGTTATACGTTATATCGTAATACTACATAACGTTATACGTTATAACGAAATACTACATATCGTTATACGTTATAACGTAATTCTACATAACGTTATACGTTATATCGTAATACTACATAACGTTATACGTTATATCGTAATACTACTTATCGTTATACGTTATATGGTAATGATACATAACGTTATACGTTATATCGTAATGCTACATAACGTTGTACGTTATAACGTAATACTACATAAAGTTATACGTTATATCGTATTGCTACATAACGTTATACGTTATATGGTAATGCTACATAACGTTATACGTTATATCGTAATGCTACATAACGTTATACGTTATAACGTAATACTACATAACGTTATACGTTATAACGTAATACTACATAACGTTATACGTTATATCGTAATGCTACATAACGTTATACGTTATATGGTAATGATACATATCGTTATACGTTATATCGTAATGCTACATTACGTTATACGTTATAATGTAATACTACATAAAGTTATACGTTATATCGTAATGCTACATAACGTTATACGTTATATGGTAATGCTACATAACGTTATACGTTATAACGTAATACTACATAACGTTATACGTTATATGGTAATGCTACATAACGTTATACGTTATAACGTAATACTACATAACGTTATACGTTATATCGTAATCCTACATAACGTTATACGTTATAACGTAATACTACATAACGTTATACGTTATATCGTAATACTACATAACGTTATACGTTATAACGTAATACTACATAACGTTATACGTTATAACGTGATACTACATAACGTTATACGTTATAACGTAATACTACATAACGTTATACGTTATATCGTAATGCTACATAACGTTATACGTTCTAACGTAATACTACATAACGTTATACGTTATATCGTAATGCTACATAACGTTATACGTTATATCGTAATACTACATAACGTTATACGTTATAACGTAATGCTACATAACGTTATACGTTATAACGTAATGCTACATAACGTTATACGTTATAACGTAATACTACATAACGTTATACGTTATATCGTAAGGCTACATAGCGTCATACGTTATATCGTAATGCAACATAACGTTATACGTTATACCGTAATACTACGTAACGTTATACGTTATTCCGTAATACTACATAACGTTATACGTTATATCGTAATGCTACATAACGTTATACGTTATAACGTAATACTACATAACGTTACACGTTATATCGTAAGGCTACATAGCGTCATACGTTATATCGTAATGCAACATAACGTTATACGTTATACCGTAATACTACGTAACGTTATACGTTATTCCGTAATACTACATAACGTTATACGTTATATCGTAATGCTACATAACGGTATACGTTATATCGTAATACTACATAACGTTATACGCTATAACGTAATACTACATAACGTTATACGTTATAACGTAATACCACATAAAGTTATACGTTATATCGTAATGCTACATAACGTTATGCGTTATATGGTAATGCCACATAACGTTATACGTTATATCGTAAAGCTACATAACGTTATACGTTATATCGTAATACTACATAACGTTATACGTTATAACGTAATACTACATAACGTTATACGTTATAACGTAATACTACATAACGTTATACATTATATCGAAATACTACATAACGTTATACGTTATATGGTAATGCTACATAACGATATACGTTATATGGTAATGCTACATAACGTTATACGTTATATCGTAATACTACATAACGTTATACGTTATAACGTAATACTACATAACGTTATACGTTATATGGTAATGCTACATAACGATATACGTTATATGGTAATGCTACATAAGGTTATACGTTATAACGTAATGCTTCATAACGTTGTACGTTATAACGTAATACTACATAACGTAATACGTTATACCGTAATACTGCGTAACGTTTTACGTTATAACGTAATAGTAGATAATGTTATACGTTATAACGTAATACTATATAACGTTATACGTTATATGGTAATGCTACATAACGTTATACGTTATATCGTAATGCTACATAACGTTATACGTTATATCGTAATACTACATAACGTTATTCGTTATAACGTAATCCTACATAACGTTATACGTTATATCGTAATGCTACATAACGTTATGCGTTATAACGTAATACTACATAACGTTATACGTTATATCGTAATGCTACATAACGTTATACGTTATTCCGTAATACTACATAACGTTATACGTTATATCGTAATGCTACATAACGTTATACATTATAACGTAATACTACATAACGTTATACGTTATTACGTAATACTATATAACGTTATACGTTATATCGTAATACTACATAACGTTATACGTTATAACGTAATACTACATAACGCTATACGTTATAACGTGATACTACATAACGTTATACGTTATATCGTAATACTACATAACGTTATACGTTATATCGTAATGCTACATAACGTTATACGTTCTAACGTAATACTACATAACGTTATACGTTATATCGTAATGCTACATAACGTTATACGTTATATCGTAATACTACATAACGTTATACGTTATAACGTAATGCTACATAACGTTATACGTTATAACGTAATGCTACATAACGTTATACGTTATAACGTAATACTACATAACGTTATACGTTATATCGTAAGGCTACATAGCGTCATACGTTATATCGTAATGCAACATAACGTTATACGTTATACCGTAATACTACGTAACGTTATACGTTATTCCGTAATACTACATAACGTTATACGATATATCGTAATGCTACATAACGGTATACGTTATATCGTAATACTACATAACGTTATACGCTATAACGTAATACTACATAACGTTATACGTTATAACGTAATACCACATAAAGTTATACGTTATATCGTAATGCTACATAACGATATACGTTATATGGTAATGCTACATAACGTTATACGTTATATCGTAATACTACATAACGTTATACGTTATAACGTAATACTACATAACGTTATACGTTATATGGTAATGCTACATAACGATATACGTTATATGGTAATGCTACATAAGGTTATACGTTATAACGTAATGCTTCATAACGTTGTACGTTATAACGTAATACTACATAACGTAATACGTTATACCGTAATACTGCGTAACGTTTTACGTTATAACGTAATAGTAGATAATGTTATACGTTATAACGTAATACTATATAACGTTATACGTTATAACGTAATACTATATAACGTTATACGTAATATCGTTATGCTCCATAACGTTATACGTTATATCGTAATACTACATAACGTTATACGTTATATGGTAATGCTACACAACGTTATACGTTGTATGGTAATGCTACATAACGTTATACGTTATATCGTAATGCTACATAACGTTATACGTTATAACGTAATACAAAATAACGTTATACGTTATAAGCTAATACTATATAACGTTATACGTAATATCGTAATGCTACATAAGGTTATACGTTATATCGTAATACTACATAACGTTATAAGTTATAACGTAATACTACATAACGTTATACGTTATATCGTAATGCTACATAACGTTATACGTTATAACGTAATACTACATAACATTATACGTTATATCGTAATGCTACATAACGTTATACGTTATATGGTAATGATACATAACGTTATACGTTATATCGTAATGCTACATAACGTTATACGTTATAACGTAATACTACATAACGTTATACGTTATATCGTAATGCTACATAACGTTATACGTTATATCGTAATGCTTCATAACGTTATACGTTATATCGTAATACTACATAACGTTATACGTTATAACGCAATACTACATAACGTTATACGTTATAACGCAATACTACATAACGTTATACGTTATAACGTAATACTACATAACGTTATACGTTATAACGTAATAATACATAACGTTATACGTTATAACGTAATACTACATAACGTTATACGTCATAACGTAATACTACATAACGTTATACGTTATATCGTAATGCTACATAACGTTATACGTTATATCGTAATACTACATAACGTTATACGTTATATCGTAATACTACATAACGTTATACGTTATAACGTAATACTACATAACGTTATACGTTATATCGTAATGCTACATAACGTTATACGTTATAAGGTAATACTATATAACGTTATACGTAATATCGTTATGCTACATAACGTTATACGTTATAACGTAATGCTACATAACGTTATACGTTATATGGTAATGCTACATAACGTTATACGTTATATCGTAATGCTACATAACGTTATACGTTATATCGTAATACTACATAACGTTATACGTTATAACGAAATACTACATATCGTTATACGTTATAACGTAATACTACATAACGTTATACGTTATATCGTAATACTACATAACGTTATACGTTATATCGTAATACTACTTATCGTTATACGTTATATGGTAATGATACATAACGTTATACGTTATATCGTAATGCTACATAACGTTGTACGTTATAACGTAATACTACATAAAGTTATACGTTATATCGTATTGCTACATAACGTTATACGTTATATGGTAATGCTACATAACGTTATACGTTATATCGTAATGCTACATAACGTTATACGTTATATCGTAATACTACATAACGTTATACGTTATAACGTAATACTACATAACGTTATACGTTATATCGTAATGCTACATAACGCTATACGTTATATGGTAATGATACATATCGTTATACGTTATATCGTAATGCTACATTACGTTATACGTTATAATGTAATACTACATAAAGTTATACGTTATATCGTAATGCTACATAACGTTATACGTTATATGGTAATGCTACATAACGTTATACGTTATAGCGTAATACTACATAACGTTATACGTTATATGGTAATGCTACATAACGTTATACGTTATAACGTAATACTACATAACGTTATACGTTATATCGTAATCCTACATAACGTTATACGTTATAACGTAATACTACATAACGTTATACGTTATATCGTAATACTACATAACGTTATACGTTATATCGTAATGCTACATAACGTTATACGTTCTAACGTAATACTACATAACGTTATACGTTATATCGTAATGCTACATAACGTTATACGTTATATCGTAATACTACATAACGTTATACGTTATAACGTAATGCTACATAACGTTATACGTTATAACGTAATGCTACATAACGTTATACGTTATAACGTAATACTACATAACGTTATACGTTATATCGTAAGGCTACATAGCGTCATACGTTATATCGTAATGCAACATAACGTTATACGTTATACCGTAATACTACGTAACGTTATACGTTATTCCGTAATACTACATAACGTTATACGTTATATCGTAATGCTACATAACGTTATACGTTATAACGTAATACTACATAACGTTATACGTTATGTCGTAAGGCTACATAGCGTCATACGTTATATCGTAATGCAACATAACGTTATACGTTATACCGTAATACTACGTAACGTTATACGTTATTCCGTAATACTACATAACGTTATACGTTATATCGTAATGCTACATAACGGTATACGTTATATCGTAATACTACATAACGTTATACGCTATAACGTAATACTACATAACGTTATACGTTATAACGTAATACCACATAAAGTTATACGTTATATCGTAATGCTACATAACGTTATGCGTTATATGGTAATGCCACATAACGTTATACGTTATATCGTAAAGCTACATAACGTTATACGTTATATCGTAATACTACATAACGTTATACGTTATAACGTAATACTACATAACGTTATACGTTATAACGTAATACTACATAACGTTATACATTATATCGAAATACTACATAACGTTATACGTTATATGGTAATGCTACATAACAATATACGTTATATGGTAATGCTACATAACGTTATACGTTATATCGTAATACTACATAACGTTATACGTTATAACGTAATACTACATAACGTTATACGTTATATGGTAATGCTACATAACGATATACGTTATAAGGTAATGCTACATAAGGTTATACGTTATAACGTAATGCTTCATAACGTTGTACGTTATAACGTAATACTACATAACGTAATACGTTATACCGTAATACTGCGTAACGTTTTACGTTATAACGTAATAGTAGATAATGTTATACGTTATAACGTAATACTATATAACGTTATACGTTATAACGTAATACTATATAACGTTATACGTAATATCGTTATGCTCCATAACGTTATAAGTTATATCGTAATACTACATAACGTTATACGTTATAACGTAATACTACATAACGTTATACGTTATATGGTAATGCTACACAACGTTATACGTTGTATGGTAATGCTACATAACGTTATACGTTATATCGTAATGCTACATAACGTTATACGTTATAACGTAATACTAAATAAAGTTATACGTTATAAGGTAATACTATATAACGTTATACGTAATAGCGTAATGCTACATAAGGTTATACGTTATATCGTAATACTACATAACGTTATAAGTTATAACGTAATACTACATAACGTTATACGTTATATCGTAATGCTACATAACGTTATACGTTATATCGTAATACTACATAACGTTATAAGTTATAACGTAATACTACATAACGTTATACGTTATATCGTAATGCTACATAACGTTATACGTTATATCGTAATGCTACATAACGTTATACGTTATATCGTAATACTACATAACGTTATACGTTATAACGAAATACTACATAACTTTATACGTTATAACGTAATACTACATAACGTTATACGTTATATCGTAATGCTACATAACGTTATGCGTTATATGGTAATGCTACATAACGTTATACGTTATATCGTAAAGCTACATAACGTTATACGTCATATCGTAATGATACATAACGCTATACGTTATAACGTAATACTACATAACGTTATAAGTTATAACGTAATACTTCATAACGTTATACGTTATATCGTAATGCTACATAAGGTTATACGTTATATCGTAATACTATATAACGTTAGACGTTATATCGTAATGCTACATAAGGTTATACGTTATATAGTAATACTACATAACGTTATAAGTTATAACGTAATACTACATAACGTTATACGTTACATCGTAATGCTACATAACGTTATACGTTATAACGTAATGTTACATAACGTTATACGTTATAACGTAATACTACATAACGTTATACGTTATACCGTAATACTGCGTAACGTTTTACGTTATATCGTAATGCTACATAACGTTATACGTTATATCGTAATGCTACATAACGTTATACGTTATATGGTAATACTACATAATCTTATACGTTATAACGTAATACTACATAACGTTATACGTTATATCGTAATACTACACAACGTTATACGTTATAACGTAATACTACATAACGTTATACGTTATAACGTAATAGTACATAACGTTATACGTTATAACGTAATACTACATAACATTATACGTTATAACGTAATACTACATAGCGTTATACGTTATATCGTAATGCTACATAACGTTATACGTTATATGGTGATGCTACATAACGTTATACGTTATATCGTAATGCTACATAACGTTATACGTTATATCGTAATACTACATAACGTTATTCGTTATAACGTAATCCTACATAACGTTATACGTTATATCGTAATGCTACATAACGTTATGCGTTATAACGTAATACTACATAACGTTATACGTTATATCGTAATGCTACATAACGTTATACGTTATTCCGTAATACTACATAACGTTATACGTTATATCGTAATGCTACATAACGTTATACATTATAACGTAATACTACATAACGTTATTCGTTATAACGTAATCCTACATAACGTTATACGTTATATCGTAATGCTACATAACGTTATGCGTTATAACGTAATACTACATAACGTTATACGTTATATCGTAATGCTACATAACGTTATACGTTATTCCGTAATACTACATAACGTTATACGTTATATCGTAATGCTACATAACGTTATACATTATAACGTAATACTACATAACGTTATACGTTATTACGTAATACTATATAACGTTATACGTTATATCGTAATACTACATAACGTTATACGTTATAACGTAATACTACATAACGTTATACGTTATAACGTGATACTACATAACGTTATACGTTATATCGTAATACTACATAACGTTATACGTTATATCGTAATGCTACATAACGTTATACGTTCTAACGTAATACTACATAACGTTATACGTTATATCGTAATGCTACATAACGTTATACGTTATATCGTAATACTACATAACGTTATACGTTATAACGTAATGCTACATAACGTTATACGTTATAACGTAATGCTACATAACGATATACGATATATGGTAATGCTACATAACGTTATACGTTATATCGTAATACTACATAACGTTATACGTTATAACGTAATACTACATAACGTTATACGTTATAACGTAATACTACATAACGTTATACGTTATATCGTAAGGCTACATAGCGTCATACGTTATATCGTAATGCAACATAACGTTATACGTTATACCGTAATACTACGTAACGTTATACGTTATTCCGTAATACTACATAACGTTATACGATATATCGTAATGCTACATAACGGTATACGTTATATCGTAATACTACATAACGTTATACGCTATAACGTAATACTACATAACGTTATACGTTATAACGTAATACCACATAAAGTTATACGTTATATCGTAATGCTACATAACGATATACGTTATATGGTAATGCTACATAACGTTATACGTTATATCGTAATACTACATAACGTTATACGTTATAACGTAATACTACATAACGTTATACGTTATATGGTAATGCTACATAACGATATACGTTATATGGTAATGCTACATAAGGTTATACGTTATAACGTAATGCTTCATAACGTTGTACGTTATAACGTAATACTACATAACGTAATACGTTATACCGTAATACTGCGTAACGTTTTACGTTATAACGTAATAGTAGATAATGTTATACGTTATAACGTAATACTATATAACGTTATACGTTATAACGTAATACTATATAACGTTATACGTAATATCGTTATGCTCCATAACGTTATACGTTATATCGTAATACTACATAACGTTATACGTTATATGGTAATGCTACACAACGTTATACGTTGTATGGTAATGCTACATAACGTTATACGTTATATCGTAATGCTACATAACGTTATACGTTATAACGTAATACAAAATAACGTTATACGTTATAAGCTAATACTATATAACGTTATACGTAATATCGTAATGCTACATAAGGTTATACGTTATATCGTAATACTACATAACGTTATAAGTTATAACGTAATACTACATAACGTTATACGTTATATCGTAATGCTACATAACGTTATACGTTATAACGTAATACTACATAACATTATACGTTATATCGTAATGCTACATAACGTTATACGTTATATGGTAATGATACATAACGTTATACGTTATATCGTAATGCTACATAACGTTATACGTTATAACGTAATACTACATAACGTTATACGTTATATCGTAATGCTACATAACGTTATACGTTATATCGTAATGCTTCATAACGTTATACGTTATATCGTAATACTACATAACGTTATACGTTATAACGCAATACTACATAACGTTATACGTTATAACGCAATACTACATAACGTTATACGTTATAACGTAATACTACATAACGTTATACGTTATAACGTAATAATACATAACGTTATACGTTATAACGTAATACTACATAACGTTATACGTCATAACGTAATACTACATAACGTTATACGTTATATCGTAATGCTACATAACGTTATACGTTATATCGTAATACTACATAACGTTATACGTTATATCGTAATACTACATAACGTTATACGTTATAACGTAATACTACATAACGTTATACGTTATATCGTAATGCTACATAACGTTATACGTTATAAGGTAATACTATATAACGTTATACGTAATATCGTTATGCTACATAACGTTATACGTTATAACGTAATGCTACATAACGTTATACGTTATATGGTAATGCTACATAACGTTATACGTTATATCGTAATGCTACATAACGTTATACGTTATATCGTAATACTACATAACGTTATACGTTATAACGTAATACTACATAACGTTATACGTTATGTCGTAATGCTACATAACGTTATACGTTATAACGTAATACTACATAACGTTATACGTTATAACGTAATGCTACATAACGTTATACGTTATAACGTAATACTACATAACGTTATACGTTATATCGTAATGCTACATAACGTTATACGTTATATCGTAATGCTACATAACGTTATACGTTATACCGTAGTACTACATAACGTTATACGTTATACCGTAATACTACATAACGTTATACGTTATATCGTAATGCTACATAACGTTATACGTTATATCGTAATACTACATAACGTTATACGTTATATCGTAATACTACATAACGTTATACGTTATAACGTAATACTACATAACGTTATACGTTATATCGTAATGCTACATAACGTTATACGTTATAAGGTAATACTATATAACGTTATACGTTATATCGTAATGCTACATAACGTTATACGTTATATCGTAATACTACATAACGTTATACGTTATAACGTAATACTACATAACGTTATACGTTATATCGTAATCCTACATAACGTTATACGTTATAACGTAATGCTACATAACGTTATACGTTATATCGTAATGCTACATTACGTTATACGTTATAACGTAATACTACATAACGTTATACGTTATACCGTAATACTGCGTAACGTTTTACGTTATAACGTAATACTAGATAATGTTATACGTTATAACGTAATACTATATAACGTTATACGTTATAACGTAATACTACATAACGTTATACGTTATATCGTAATGCTACATAACGTTATACGTTATATGGTAATGCTACATAACGGTATACGTTATAACGTAATACTATATAACGTTATACGTTATATCGTAATACTACATAACGTTATACGTTATAACGTAAAACTACATAACGTTATACGTTATATCGTAATGCTACATAACGTTATACGTCATATCGTAATGCTACATAACGTTATACGTTATATGGTAATACTACATAACGTTGTACGTTATAACGTAATACTACATAACGTTATACGTTATATCGTAATACTACATAACGTTATATGTTATATCGTAATACTACATAACGTTATACGTTATAACGTAATACCACATAACGTTATACGTTATAAAGTAATACTACATAACGTTATACGTTATATCGTAATGCTACATAACGTTATACGTTATATCGTAATACTACATAACGTTATACGTTATAACGTAATACTACATAACGTTATACCTTATGTCGTAATGCTACATAACGTTATACGTTATAACGTATTACTACATAACGTTATACGTTATAACGTAATACTACATAACGTTATACGTTATGTCGTAATGCTACATAACGTTATACGTTATATCGTAATACTACATAACGTTATACGTTATAACGTAATACTACATAACGTTATACGTTATATCGTAATGCTACATAACGTTATACGTTATAAGGTAATACTATATAACGTTATACGTAATATCGTTATGCTACATAACGTTATACGTTATAACGTAATGCTACATAACGTTATACGTTATATGGTAATGCTACATAACGTTATACGTTATATCGTAATGCTACATAACGTTATACGTTATATCGTAATACTACATAACGTTATACGTTATAACGTAATACTACATAACGTTATACGTTATATCGTAATGCTACATAACGTTATACGTTATAACGTAATACTACATAACGTTATACGTTATATGGTAATGCTACATAACGTTATACGTTATAACGTAATACTACATAACGTTATACGTTATATCGTAATCCTACATAACGTTATACGTTATATGGTAATGCTACATAACGTTATACGTTATATGGTAATGCTACATAACGGTATACGTTATAACGTAACACTACATAACGTTATACGTTATATCGTAATACTACAAAACGTTATACGTTATAACGTAATACTACATAACGTTATACGTTATATCGTAATGCTACATAACGTTATACGTCATATCGTAATGCTACATAACGTTATACGTTATATGGTAATACTACATAACGTTGTACGTTATAACGTAATACTACATAACGTTATACGTTATATCGTAATACTACATAACGTTATACGTTATATCGTAATACTACATAACGTTATACGTTATATCGTAATACTACATAACGTTATACGTTATAACGTAATACCACATAACGTTATACGTTATAACGTAATACTACATAACGTTATACGTTATATCGTAATGCTACATAACGTTATACGTTATATCGTAATACTACATAACGTTATACGTTATACCGTAATACCACATAACGTTATACGTTATAACGTAATACTACATAACGTTATACGTTATATCGTAATGCTACATAACGTTATACGTTATATCAACGTAATGCTACATAACGTTATAAGTTATAACGTAATACTACATAACGTTATACGTTATATCGTAATGCTACATAACGTTATACGTTATATCGTAATGCTACATAACGTTATACGTTATACCGTAATACTACATAACGTTATACGTTATACCGTAATACTACATAACGTTATACGTTATATCGTAATGCTACATAACGTTATACGTTATATCGTAATACTACATAACGTTATACGTTATATCGTAATACTACATAACGTTATACGTTATAACGTAATACTACATAACGTTATACGTTATATCGTAATGCTACATAACGTTATACGTTATAAGGTAATACTATATAACGTTATACGTTATATCGTAATGCTACATAACGTTATACGTTATATCGTAATACTACATAACGTTATACGTTATAACGTAATACTACATAACGTTATACGTTATATCGTAATCCTACATAACGTTATACGTTATAACGTAATGCTACATAACGTTATACGTTATATCGTAATGCTACATTACGTTATACGTTATAACGTAATACTACATAACGTTATACGTTATACCGTAATACTGCGTAATGTATTACGTTATAACGTAATACTAGATAATGTTATACGTTATAACGTAATACTATATAACGTTATACGTTATAACGTAATACTACATAACGTTATACGTTATATCGTAATGCTACATAACGTTATACGTTATATGGTAATGCTACATAACGGTATACGTTATAACGTAATACTATATAACGTTATACGTTATATCGTAATACTACATAACGTTATACGTTATAACGTAAAACTACATAACGTTATACGTTATATCGTAATGCTACATAACGTTATACGTCATATCGTAATGCTACATAACGTTATACGTTATATGGTAATACTACATAACGTTATACGTTATATCGTAATACTACATAACGTTATACGTTATAACGTAATACTACATAACGTTATACGTTATGTCGTAATGCTACATAACGTTATACGTTATAACGTATTACTACATAACGTTATACGTTATAACGTAATACTACATAACGTTATACGTTATGTCGTAATGCTACATAACGTTATATGTTATGTCGTAATGCTACATAACGTTATACGTTATAACGTAATACTACATAACGTTATACGTTATAACGTAATGCTACATAACTTTATACGTTATAACGTAATACTACATAACGTTATACGTTATATCGAAATGCTACATAACGTTATGCGTTATATGGTAATGCTACATAACGTTATACGTTATATCGTAAAGCTACATAACGTTATACGTTATATCGTAATAGTACATAACGTTATATGTTATAACGTAATACTACATAACGTTATACGTTATAAGGTAATACTACATAATGTTATACGTTATATCGTAATACTACATAACGTTATACGTTATATGGTAATGCTACATAACGATATACGTTATATGGTAATGCTACATAACGTTATACGTTATATCGTAATGCTACATAACGTTATCCGTTATAACGTAATACTACATAACGTTATACGTTATATCGTAATGCTACATAACGTTATACGTTATATGGTAATGATACATAACGTTATACGTTATATCGTAATGCTACATAACGTTATACGTTATAACGTAATACTACATAACGTTATACGTTATATCGTAATGCTACATAACGTTATACGTTATATCGTAATGCTTCATAACGTTATACGTTATATCGTAATGCTACATAACGTTATACGTTATAACGTAATACTACATAACGTTATACGTTATATCGTAATCCTACATAACGTTATACGTTATATCGTAATGCTACATAACGTTATACGTTATAACGTAATACTACATAACGTTATACGTTATAACGTAATGCTACATAACTTTATACGTTATAACGTAATACTACATAACGTTATACGTTATATCGAAATGCTACATAACGTTATGCGTTATATGGTAATGCTACATAACGTTATACGTTATATCGTAAGGCTACATAACGTTATACGTTATATCGTAATAGTACATAACGTTATACGTTATAACGTAATACTACATAACGTTATACGTTATAACGTAATACTACATAACGTTATACGTTATATCGTAATACTACATAACGTTATACGTTATATGGTAATGCTACATAACGATATACGTTATGTGGTAATGCTACATAACGTTATACGTTATATCGTAATGCTACATAACGTTATCCGTTATAACGTAATACTACATAACGTTATACGTTATATCGTAATGCTACATAACGTTATACGTTATATGGTAATGATACATAACGTTATACGTTATATCGTAATGCTACATAACGTTATACGTTATAACGTAATACTACATAACGTTATACGTTATATCGTAATGCTACATAACGTTATACGTTATATCGTAATGCTTCATAACGTTATACGTTATATCGTAATGCTACATAACGTTATACGTTATAACGTAATACTACATAACGTTATACGTTATATCGTAATCCTACATAACGTTATACGTTATATCGTAATGCTACATAACGTTATACGTTATAACGTAATACTACATAACGTTATACGTTATGTCGTAATG
Organism: Bombus lapidarius; assembly: GCA_936014575.1. NCBI lineage: Eukaryota > Metazoa > Arthropoda > Insecta > Hymenoptera > Apidae > Bombus > Bombus lapidarius. The sequence goes on from CAKXZU010000197.1 coordinate 125,493, forward strand.
CTACATAACGTTATACGTTATAACGTAATACTACATAACATTATACGTTATAACGTAATGCTACATAACGTTATACGTTATAACGTAATACTACATAACGTTATACGTTATATCGTAATGCTACATAACGTTATACGTTATATCGTAATGCTAGATAACGTTATACGTTATATCGTAATGCTACATAACGTTATACGTTATATCGTAATACCACAGAACGTTATACGTTATATCGTAATGCTACTTAACGTTATACGTTATATCGTAATGCTACATAACGTTATACGTTATAACGTAATACTACATAACGTTATACGTTATATCGTAATCCTACATAACGTTATACGTTATATCGTAATGCTACATAACGTTATACGTTATAACGTAATACTACATAACGTTATACGTTATGTCGTAATGCTACATAACGTTATACGTTATAACGTAATACTACATAACATTATACGTTATAACGTAATACTACATAACGTTATACGTTATGTCGTAATGCTACATAACGTTATACGTTATAACGTAATGCTATTTAACGTTATACAAAATATCGTAATGTTACATAAGGTTATACGTTATATCGTAATACTACATAACGTTAAGTTAGAACGTAGTACTATATAACGTTATACGTAATATCGTAATGCTACCTAACGTTATACGTTATATGGTGATATTACATAACTTTATACGTTATATCGTAATGCTACTTAACGTTATACGTTATATCGAAATGCTACATAACGTTATGCGTTATATGGTAATGCTACATAACGTTATACGTTATATCGTAAGGCTACATAACGTTATACGTTATATCGTAATAGTACATAACGTTATACGTTATACCCTAATACTGCGTAACGTTTTACGTTATAACGTAATACTAGATAATGTTATACGTTATAACGTAATACTATATAACGTTATACGTTATATCGTAATACTACATAACGTTATACGTTATAACGTAATACTATATAACGTTATACGTAATATCGTAATGCTACATAAGGTTATACGTTATTTCGTAATACTATATAACGTTATAAGTTATAACGTAATACTACATAACGTTATACGTTATATCGTAATGCTACATAACGTTATACGTTGTAAAGTAATATTACATAACGTTATACATTATAACGTAATACTATATAACGTTATACGTTATATCGTAATGCTACATAAGGTTATACGTTATATCGTAATACTACATAACGTTATAAGTTATAACGTAATACTACATAACGTTATACGTTACATCGTAATGCAACATAACGTTATACGTTATAACGTAATGCTACGTAACGTTATACGTTATAACGTAATACTACATAACGTTATACGTTATACCGTAATACTGCGTATCGTTTTACGTTATAACGTAATACTAGATAATGTTATACGTTATAACGTAATACTATATAACGTTATACGTTATATCGTAATACTACATAACGTTATACGTTATATCCTAATAATACATAACGTTATACGTTATACCGTAATACTACATAACGTTATACGTTATAAGGTAATACTACATAATGTTATACGTTATATCGTAATGCTACATAACTTTATACGTTATATCGTAATGCTACTTAACGTTATACGTTATATCGTAATGCTACATAACGTTATACGTTATATCGTAATGCTACCTAACGTTATACGTTATATGGTAATGCTACATAACGTTATATGTTATATCGTAATGCTACATAACGTTATACGTTATAACGTATTACCATATAACGTTATACGTTATATCGTAATGCTACATAACGTTATATGTTATATCGTAATGCTACTTAACGTTATACGTTATATCGTAATACTACATAACGTTATACGTTATTACATAATACTACATAACGTTATACGTTATATCGTAATGCTACATAACGTTATACGTTATAACGTAATACTACATAACGTTATACGTTATATCGTAATGCTACATAACGTTATACGGTATATGGTAATGCTACATAACGTTATACGTTATATCGTAATACTACATAACGTTATACGTTATAACGTAATACTACATATCGTTATACGTTATAACGTAATACTACATAACGTTATACGTTATATCGTAATGCTACATAACGTTATACGTTATATCGTAATGCTACATAACGTTATACGTTATAACGTAATACTACATAACGTTATACGTTATAACGTAATACTATTTAACGTTATACAAAATATCGTAATGTTACATAAGGTTATACGTTATATCGTAATACTACATAACGTTATACGTTATATGGTAATGCTACACAACGTTATACGTTATATGGTAATGCTACATAACGTTATACGTTATATCGTAATGCTACATAACGTTATACGTTATAACGTAATACTAAATAACGTTATACGTTATAAGGTAATACTATATAACGTTATACGTAATATCGTAATGCTACATAAGGTTATACGTTATATCGTAATACTACATAACGTTATAAGTTATAACGTAATACTACATAACGTTATACGTTATATCGTAATGCTACATAACGTTATACGTTATATCGTAATACTACATAACGTTATAAGTTATAACGTAATACTACATAACGTTATACGTTATATCGTAATGCTACATAACGTTATACGTTATATCGTAATGCTACATAACGTTATACGTTATATCGTAATACTACATAACGTTATACGTTATAACGAAATACTACATAACGTTATACGTTATAACGTAATACTACATAACGTTATACGTTATATCGTAATACTACATAACGTTATACGTTATATCGTAATACTACATAACGCTATACGTTATATGGTAATACTACATAACGTTATACGTTATACGTTATAACGTAATACTACATAACGTTATACGTTATATCGTAATACTACATAACGTTATACGTTATATGGTAATGCTACATAACGTTATACGTTATATGGTAATGCTACATAACGATATACGTTATATCGTAATGCTACATAACGTTATACGTTATGACGTAATACTACATAACTTTATACGTTATAACGTAATACTACATAACGTTATACGTTATATCGTAATGCTACATAACGTTATGCGTTATATGGTAATGCTACATAACGTTATACGTTATATCGTAAAGCTACATAACGTTATACGTCATATCGTAATGATACATAACGCTATACGTTATAACGTAATACTACATAACGTTATAAGTTATAACGTAATACTTCATAACGTTATACGTTATATCGTAATGCTACATAACGTTAGACGTTATATCGTAATGCTACATAAGGTTATACGTTATATCGTAATACTACATAACGTTATAAGTTATAACGTAATACTACATAACGTTATACGTTACATCGTAATGCTACATAACGTTATACGTTATAACGTAATGTTACATAACGTTATACGTTATAACGTAATACTACATAACGTTATACGTTATACCGTAATACTGCGTAACGTTTTACGTTTTAACGTAATACTAGATAATGTTATACGTTATAACGTAATACTATATAACGTTATACGTTATAACGTAATAGTACATAACGTTATACGTTATATCGTAGTACTACATAACGTTATACGTTATATCGTAATGCTACATTACGTTATACGTTATAACGTAATGCTACATAACGTTATACGTTATAACGTAATACTACATAACGTTATACGTTATACCGTAATACTGCGTAACGTTTTACGTTATAACGTATAAATAGATAATGTTATACGTTATAAGGTAATACTATATAACGTTATTCGTAATATCGTTATGCTACATAACGTTATACGTTATAACGTAATGCTACATAACGTTATACGTTATATGGTAATGCTACATAACGTTATACGTTATATCGTAATGCTACATAACGTTATACGTTATATCGTAATACTACATAACGTTATTCGTTATAACGTAATCCTACATAACGTTATACGTTATATCGTAATGCTACATAACGTTATACGTTATATCGTAATACTACATAACGTTATACGTTATAACGTAATGCTACATAACGTTAAACGTTATAACGTAATGCTACATAACGTTATACGTTATATGGTAATGCTACATAACGTTATACGTTATAACGTAATACTACATAACGTTATACGTTATATGGTAATGCTACATAACGTTATACGTTATAACGTAATACTACATAACGTTATACGTTATATCGTAATCCTACATAACGTTATACGTTATATCGTAATACTACATAACGTTATACGTTATAACGTAATACTATATAACGTTATACGTAATATCGTAATGCTACATAAGGATATACGTTATTTCGTAATACTATATAACGTTATAAGTTATAACGTAATACTACATAACGTTATACGTTATATCGTAATGCTACATAACGTTATACGTTGTAAAGTAATACTACATAACGTTATACATTATAACGTAATACTATATAACGTTATACGTTATATCGTAATGCTACATAAGGTTATACGTTATATCGTAATACTACATAACGTTATAAGTTATAACGTAATACTACATAACGTTATACGTTACATCGTAATGCAACATAACGTTATACGTTATAACGTAATGCTACATAACGTTATACGTTATAACGTAATACTACATAACGTTATACGTTATACCGTAATACTGCGTATCGTTTTACGTTATAACGTAATACTAGATAATGTTATACGTTATAACGTAATACTATATAACGTTATACGTTATATCGTAATACTACATAACGTTATACGTTATATCCTAATAATACATAACGTTATACGTTATATCGTAATACTACATAACGTTATACGTTATAAGGTAATACTACATAATGTTATACGTTATATCGTAATGCTACATAACTTTATACGTTATATCGTAATGCTACTTAACGTTATACGTTATATCGTAATGCTACATAACGTTATACGTTATATCGTAATGCTACCTAACGTTATACGTTATATGGTAATGCTACATAACGTTATATGTTATATCGTAATGCTACATAACGTTATACGTTATAACGTATTACCATATAACGTTATACGTTATATCGTAATGCTACGTAACGTTATATGTTATATCGTAATGCTACTTAACGTTATACGTTATATCGTAATACTACATAACGTTATACGTTATTACATAATACTACATAACGTTATACGTTATATCGTAATGCTGCATAACGTTATACGTTATAACGTAATACTACATAACGTTATACGTTATATCGTAATGCTACATAACGTTATACGGTATATGGTAATGCTACATAACGTTATACGTTATATCGTAATACTACATAACGTTATACGTTATAACGTAATACTACATATCGTTATACGTTATAACGTAATACTACATAACGTTATACGTTATATCGTAATGCTACATAACGTTATACGTTATATCGTAATGCTACATAACGTTATACGTTATAACGTAATACTACATAACGTTATACGTTATAACGTAATACTATTTAACGTTATACAAAATATCGTAATGTTACATAAGGTTATACGTTATATCGTAATACTACATAACGTTATACGTTATATGGTAATGCTACACAACGTTATACGTTATATGGTAATGCTACATAACGTTATACGTTATATCGTAATGCTACATAACGTTATACGTTATAACGTAATACTAAATAACGTTATACGTTATAAGGTAATACTATATAACGTTATACGTAATATCGTAATGCTACATAAGGTTATACGTTATATCGTAATACTACATAACGTTATAAGTTATAACGTAATACTACATAACGTTATACGTTATATCGTAATGCTACATAACGTTATACGTTATATCGTAATACTACATAACGTTATAAGTTATAACGTAATACTACATAACGTTATACGTTATATCGTAATGCTACATAACGTTATACGTTATATCGTAATGCTACATAACGTTATACGTTATATCGTAATACTACATAACGTTATACGTTATAACGAAATACTACATAACGTTATACGTTATATCGTAATACTACATAACGTTATACGTTATATGGTAATGCTACATAACGTTATACGTTATATGGTAATGCTACATAACGATATACGTTATATCGTAATGCTACATAACGTTATACGTTATGACGTAATACTACATAACTTTATACGTTATAACGTAATACTACATAACGTTATACGTTATATCGTAATGCTACATAACGTTATGCGTTATATGGTAATGCTACATAACGTTATACGTTATATCGTAAAGCTACATAACGTTATACGTCATATCGTAATGATACATAACGTTATACGTTATACCGTAATACTGCGTAACGTTTTACGTTATAACGTATAACTAGATAATGTTATACGTTATAAGGTAATACTATATAACGTTATTCGTAATATCGTTATGCTACATAACGTTATACGTTATAACGTAATGCTACATAACGTTATACGTTATATGGTAATGCTACATAACGTTATACGTTATATCGTAATGCTACATAACGTTATACGTTATATCGTAATACTACATAACGTTATTCGTTATAACGTAATCCTACATAACGTTATACGTTATATCGTAATGCTACATAACGTTATACGTTATATCGTAATACTACATAACGTTATACGTTATAACGTAATGCTACATAACGTTAAACGTTATAACGTAATGCTACATAACGTTATACGTTATATGGTAATGCTACATAACGTTATACGTTATAACGTAATACTACATAACGTTATACGTTATATGGTAATGCTACATAACGTTATACGTTATAACGTAATACTACATAACGTTATACGTTATATCGTAATCCTACATAACGTTATACGTTATAACGTAATACTACATAACGTTATACGTTATATCGTAATACTACATAACGTTATACGTTATAACGCAATACTACATAACGTTATACGTTATAACGTGATACTACATAACGTTATACGTTATATCGTAATACTACATAACGTTATACGTTATATCGTAATGCTACATAACGTTATACGTTCTAACGTAATACTACATAACGTTATACGTTATATCGTAATGCTACATAACGTTATACGTTATATCGTAATACTACATAACGTTATACGTTATAACGTAATGCTACATAACGTTATACGTTATAACGTAATGCTACATAACGTTATACGTTATAACGTATTACTACATAACGTTATACGTTATAACGTATTACTACATAACGTTATACGTTATATCGTAAGGCTACATAGCGTTATACGTTATATCGTAATGCAACATAACGTTATACGTTATACCGTAATACTACGTAACGTTATACGTTATTCCGTAATACTACATAACGTTATACGTTATATCGTAATGCTACATAACGGTATACGTTATATCGTAATACTACATAACGTTATACGCTATAACGTAATACTACATAACGTTATACGTTATAACGTAATACCACATAAAGTTATACGTTATATCGTAATGCTACATAACGTTATGCGTTATATGGTAATGCCACATAACGTTATACGTTATATCGTAAAGCTACATAACGTTATACGTTATATCGTAATACTACATAACGTTATACGTTATAACGTAATACTACATAACGTTATACGTTATAACGTAATACTAAATAACGTTATACATTATATCGTAATACTACATAACGTTATACGGTATATGGTTATGCTACATAACGATATACGTTATATGGTAATGCTACATAACGTTATACGTTATATCGTAATGCTACATAACGTTATACGTTATATCGTAATGCTACATAACGTTATACGTTATATCGTAATGCTACATAACGTTATACGTTATATGGTAATGAAATATAACGTTATACGTTATATCGTAATGCTACATAACGTTATACGTTATAACGTAATACTACATAACGTTATACGTTATAACGTAATACTACATAACGTTATACGTTATAACGTAATACTACATAACGTTATACGTTATATCGTAATCCTACATAACGTTATACGTTATAACGTAATGCTACATAACGTTATACGATATATCGTAATGCTACATAACGTTATACGTTATATCGTAATGCTACATAACGTTATACGTTATATGGTAATGGTACATAACGTTATACGTTATAACGTAATACTACATAACGTTATACGTTATATGGTAATGCTACATAACGTTATACGTTATAACGTAATACTACATAACGTTATACGTTATATCGTAATCCTACATAACGTTATACGTTATAACGTAATACTACATAACGTTATACGTTATATCGTAATACTACATAACGTTATACGTTATAACGTAATACTACATAACGTTATACGTTATAACGTGATACTACATAACGTTATACGTTATATCGTAATACTACATAACGTTATACGTTATATCGTAATGCTACATAACGTTATACGTTCTAACGTAATACTACATAACGTTATACGTTATATCGTAATACTACATAACGTTATACGTTATATCGTAATGCTACATAACGTTATACGTTATATGGTAATGATATATAACGTTATACGTTATATCGTAATGCTACATAACGTTATACGTTATAACGTAATACTACATAACGTTATACGTTATATCGTTGCTACATAACGTTATACGTTATAACGTAATACTACATAACGTTATACGTTATAACGTAATGCTACATAACGTTATACGTTATATCGTAATCCTACATAACGTTGTACGTTATAACGTAATGCTACATAACGTTATACGTTATATCGTAATGCTACATAACGTTATACGTTATATCGTAATGCTACATAACGTTATACGTTATAACGTAATACTACATAAAGTTATACGTTATATCGTAATGCTACATAACGTTATACGTTATAACGTAATACTACATAAAGTTATACGTTATATCGTGATGCTACATAACGTTATACGTTATATGGTAATGCTACATAACGTTATACGTTATAACGTAATACTACATAACGTTATACGTTATATCGTAATACTACATAACGTTATACGTTATAACGTAATACTACATAACGTTATACGTAATATCGTAATACTACATAACGTTATACGTTATAACGTAATACTACATAACGTTATACGTTATATCGTAATGCTACATAACGTTATACATTATAACGTAATACTACATAACGTTATAAGTTATTACGTAATACTATATAACGTTATACGTAATATCGTAATGCTACATAAGGTTATACGTTATATCGTAATGCTACATAACGTTATAAGTTATAACGTAATACTACATAACGTTATACGTTATATCGTAATGCTACATAACGTTATACGTTGTAACGTAATACTACATAACGTTATACGTTATATCGTAATGCTACATAACGTTATAAGTTATAACGTAATACTACATAACGTTATACGTTATATCGTAATGCTACATAACGTTATACGTTGTAACGTAATACTACATAACGTTATACGTTATAACGTGATACTACATAACGTTATACGTTATATCGTAATACTACATAACGTTATACGTTATATCGTAATGCTACATAACGTTATACGTTCTAACGTAATACTACATAACGTTATACGTTATATCGTAATGCTACATAACGTTATACGTTATATCGTAATACTACATAACGTTATACGTTATAACGTAATGCTACATAACGTTATACGTTATAACGTAATGCTACATAACGTTATACGTTATAACGTATTACTACATAACGTTATACGTTATAACGTATTACTACATAACGTTATACGTTATATCGTAAGGCTACATAGCGTTATACGTTATATCGTAATGCAACATAACGTTATACGTTATACCGTAATACTACGTAACGTTATACGTTATTCCGTAATACTACATAACGTTATACGTTATATCGTAATGCTACATAACGGTATACGTTATATCGTAATACTACATAACGTTATACGCTATAACGTAATACTACATAACGTTATACGTTATAACGTAATACCACATAAAGTTATACGTTATATCGTAATGCTACATAACGTTATGCGTTATAACGTAATACTACATAACGTTATACGTTATATCGTAATCCTACATAACGTTATACGTTATAACGTAATACTACATAACGTTTTACGTTATATCGTAATACTACATAACGTTATACGTTACATGGTAATGATACATATCGTTATACGTTATATCGTAATGCTACATTACGTTATACGTTATAATGTAATACTACATAAAGTTATACGTTATATCGTAATGCTACATAACGTTATACGTTATATGGTAATGCTACATAACGTTATACGTTATAACGCAATACTACATAACGTTATACGTTATATGGTAATGCTACATAACGTTATACGTTATAACGTAATACTACATAACGTTATACGTTATATCGTAATCCTACATAACGTTATACGTTATAACGTAATACTACATAACGTTTTACGTTATATCGTAATACTACATAACGTTATACGTTATAACGTAATACTACATAACGTTATACGTTATAACGTGATACTACATAACGTTATACGTTATATCGTAATACTACATAACGTTATACGTTATATCGTAATGCTACATAACGTTATACGTTCTAACGTAATACTACATAACGTTATACGTTATATCGTAATGCTACATAACGTTATACGTTATATCGTAATACTACATAACGTTATACGTTATAACGTAATGCTACATAACGTTATACGTTATAACGTAATGCTACATAACGTTATACGTTATATCATAATGCTACATAACGTTATCCGTTATAACGTAATACTACATAACGTTATACGTTATATCGTCATGCTACATAACGTTATACGTTATATGGTAATGATACATAACGTTATACGTTATATGGTAATGCTACATAACTTTATACGTTATATCGTAATGCTACTTAACGTTATACGTTATATCGTAATGCTACATAACGTCATACGTTATATTGTAATGCTACCTAACGTTATACGTTATATGGTAATGCTACATAACGTTATACGTTATAACGTAATGCTACATAACGTTATACGTTATAACGTAATACTACATAACGTTATACGTTATACCGTAATACTGCGTAACGTTTTACGTTATAACGTAATACTAGATAATGTTATACGTTATAACTTAATACTATATAACGTTATACGTTATATCGTAATACTACATAACGTTATACGTTATATCCTAATAATACACAACGTTATACGTTATATCGTAATACTACATAACGTTATACGTTATATGGTAATGCTACATAACGTTATACGTTATATCGTAATGCTACATAACGTTATACGTTATATCGTAATGCTTCATAACATTATACGTTATAACGTATTACCATATAACGTTATACGTTACAACGTATTACCATATAACGTTATACGTTATATCGTAATGCTACATAACGTTATACGTTATATCGTAATACTACATAACGTTATACGTTATATCGTAATACTACATAACGTTATACGTTATATCGTAATACTACATAACGTTATACGTTATAACGTAATACCACATAACGTTATAAGTTATAACGTAATACTACATAACGTTATACGTTATATCGTAAAGCTACATAACGTTATACGTTATATCGTAATACTACATAACGTTATACGTTATAACGTAATACTACATAACGTTATACGTTATGTCGTAATGCTACATAACGTTATACGTTATAACGTATTACTACATAACGTTATACGTTATAACGTAATACTACATAACGTTATACGTTATGTCGTAATGCTACATAACGTTATATGTTATGTCGTAATGCTACATAACGTTATACGTTATAACGTAATACTACATAACGTTATACGTTATAACGTAATGCTACATAACGTTATACGTTATAACGTAATACTACATAACGTTATATGTTATAACGTAATACTACATAACGTTATACGTTATAACGTAATACTACATAACGTTATACGTTATATCGTAATACTACATAACGTTATACGTTATATGGTAATGCTACATAACGATATACGTTATATGGTAATGCTACATAACGTTATACGTTATATCGTAATGCTATATAACGTTATCCGTTATAACGTAATACTACATAACGTTATACGTTATATCGTAATGCTACATAACGTTATACGTTATATGGTAATGATACATAACGTTATACGATATATCGTAATGCTACATAACGTTATACGTTATAACGTAATACTACATAACGTTATACGTTATATCGTAATGCTACATAACGTTATACGTTATATCGTAATGCTTCATAACGTTATACGTTATATCGTAATGCTACATAACGTTATACGTTATATCGTAATACCACATAACGTTATACGTTATATCGTAATGCTACTTAACGTTATATATTATATCGTAATGCTACTCAACGTTATACGTTATAACGTAATACTACATAACGTTATAGGTTATATCGTAATGCTACATAACGTTATACGTTATAACGTAATACTATTTAACGTTATACGTTATAACGTAATACTACATAACGTTACACGTTATATCGTAATACTACATAACGTTATACGTTATATGGTAATGCTACATAACGATATACGTTATATGGTAATGCTACATAACGTTATACGTTATATCATAATGCTACATAACGTTATCCGTTATAACGTAATACTACATAACGTTATACGTTATATCGTCATGCTACATAACGTTATACGTTATATGGTAATGATACATAACGTTATACGTTATATGGTAATGCTACATAACGTTATACGTTATAACGTAATACTACATAACGTTATACGTTATACCGTAATACTGCGTAACGTTTTACGTTATAACGTAATACTAGATAATGTTATACGTTATAACTTAATACTATATAACGTTATACGTTGTATCGTAATACTACATAACGTTATACGTTATATCCTAATAATACATAACGTTATACGTTATATCGTAATACTACATAACGTTATACGTTATATGGTAATGCTACATAACGTTATACGTTATATCGTAATGCTACATAACGTTATACGTTATATCGTAATGCTTCATAACATTATACGTTATAACGTATTACCATATAACGTTATACGTTACAACGTATTACCATATAACGTTATACGTTATATCGTAATGCTACATAACGTTATACGTTATAACGTAATGCTACATAACGTTATACGTTATATCGTAATACTACATAACGTTATACGTTATATGGTAATGCTACACAACGTTATACGTTATATGGTAATGCTACATAACGTTATACGTTATATCGTAATACTACATAACGTTATACGTTATATCGTAATACTACATAACGTTATACGTTATATCGTAATACTACATAACGTTATACGTTATAACGTAATACCACATAACGTTATAAGTTATAACGTAATACTACATAACGTTATACGTTATATCGTAATGCTACATAACGTTATACGTTATATCGTAATACTACATAACGTTATACGTTATAACGTAATACTACATAACGTTATACGTTATGTCGTAATGCTACATAACGTTATACGTTATAACGTATTACTACATAACGTTATACGTTATGTCGTAATGCTACATAACGTTATATGTTATGTCGTAATGCTACATAACGTTATACGTTATAACGTAATACTACATAACGTTATACGTTATAACGTAATGCTACATAACGTTATACGTTATAACGTAATACTACATAACGTTATACGTTATATCGAAATGCTACATAACGTTATGCGTTATATGGTAATGCTACATAACGTTATACGTTATATCGTAAAGCTACATAACGTTATACGTTATATCGTAATAGTACATAACGTTATATGTTATAACGTAACACTACATAACGTTATACGTTATACCGTAATACTGCGTAACGTTTTACGTTATAACGTAATACTAGATAATGTTATACGTTATAACTTAATACTATATAACGTTATACGTTATAACGTAATGCTACATAACGTTATACGTTATATCGTAATACTACATAACGTTATACGTTATATGGTAATGCTACACAACGTTATACGTTATATGGTAATGCTACATAACGTTATACGTTATAACGTAATACTACATAACGTTATACGTTATATCGTAATGCTACATAACGTTATACGTTATATCGTAATGCTTCATAACGTTATACGTTATATCGTAATGCTACATAACGTTATACGTTATATCGTAATACCACATAACGTTATACGTTATATCGTAATGCTACTTAACGTTATATATTATATCGTAATGCTACTCAACGTTATACGTTATAACGTAATACTACATAACGTTATAGGTTATATCGTAATGCTACATAACGTTATACGTTATAACGTAATACTATTTAACGTTATACGTTATAACGTAATACTACATAACGTTACACGTTATATCGTAATACTACATAACGTTATACGTTATATGGTAATGCTACATAACGATATACGTTATATGGTAATGCTACATAACGTTATACGTTATATCATAATGCTACATAACGTTATCCGTTATAACGTAATACTACATAACGTTATACGTTATATCGTCATGCTACATAACGTTATACGTTATATGGTAATGATACATAACGTTATACGTTATATGGTAATGCTACATAACGTTATACGTTATAACGTAATACTACATAACGTTATACGTTATACCGTAATACTGCGTAACGATTTACGTTATAACGTAATACTAGATAATGTTATACGTTATAACTTAATACTATATAACGTTATACGTTGTATCGTAATACTACATAACGTTATACGTTATATCCTAATAATACATAACGTTATACGTTATATCGTAATACTACATAACGTTATACGTTATATGGTAATGCTACATAACGTTATACGTTATATCGTAATGCTACATAACGTTATACGTTATATCGTAATGCTTCATAACATTATACGTTATAACGTATTACCATATAACGTTATACGTTACAACGTATTACCATATAACGTTATACGTTATATCGTAATGCTACATAACGTTATACGTTATAACGTAATGCTACATAACGTTATACGTTATATCGTAATACTACATAACGTTATACGTTATATGGTAATGCTACACAACGTTATACGTTATATGGTAATGCTACATAACGTTATACGTTATATCGTAATACTACATAACGTTATACGTTATATCGTAATACTACATAACGTTATACGTTATATCGTAATACTACATAACGTTATACGTTATAACGTAATACCACATAACGTTATAAGTTATAACGTAATACTACATAACGTTATACGTTATATCGTAATGCTACATAACGTTATACGTTATATCGTAATACTACATAACGTTATACGTTATAACGTAATACTACATAACGTTATACGTTATGTCGTAATGCTACATAACGTTATACGTTATAACGTATTACTACATAACGTTATACGTTATGTCGTAATGCTACATAACGTTATATGTTATGTCGTAATGCTACATAACGTTATACGTTATAACGTAATACTACATAACGTTATACGTTATAACGTAATGCTACATAACGTTATACGTTATAACGTAATACTACATAACGTTATACGTTATATCGAAATGCTACATAACGTTATGCGTTATATGGTAATGCTACATAACGTTATACGTTATATCGTAAAGCTACATAACGTTATACGTTATATCGTAATAGTACATAACGTTATATGTTATAACGTAACACTACATAACGTTATACGTTATAACGTAATACTACATAACGTTATACGTTATATCGTAATACTACATAACGTTATACGTTATATGGTAATGCTACATAACGATATACGTTATATGGTAATGCTACATAACGTTATACGTTATATCGTAATGCTACATAACGTTATCCGTTATAACGTAATACTACATAACGTTATACGTTATATCGTAATACTACATAACGTTATACGTTATATCGTAATGCTACATAACGTTATACGTTACACCGTAATACTACATAACGTTATACGTTATATCGTAATGCTACATCACGTTATACGTTATATCGTAATACCACGTAACGTTATACGTTATATCGTAATGCTACTTAACGTTATATATTATATCGTAATGCTACTTAACGTTATACGTTATATCGTAATACTACATAACGTTATACGTTACTTCATAATACTACATAACGTTATACGTTATATCGTAATGCTACATAACGTTATACGTTATAACGTAATACTACATAACGTTATAGGTTATATCGTAATGCTACATAACGTTATACGTTATAACGTAATACTATTTAACGTTATACAAAATATCGTAATGCTACATAAGGTTATACGTTATATCGTAATACTACATAACGTTATACGTTACTACGTAATACAATATAAAGTTATACGTAATATCGTAATGCTACATAACGTTATACGTTATATCGTACTACTACATAACGTTATACGTTATAACGTAATACTACATAATGTTATACGTTATATCGTAATGCTACATAACGTTATACGTTATATCGTAATGCTACATAACGTTATACGTTATATCGTAATACTACATAACGTTATACGTTATATGGTAATGCTACATAACGTTAAACGTTATAACGTAATGCTACATAACGTTATACGTTATAACGTAATACTACATAACGTTATACGTTATACCCTAATACTGCGTAACGTTTTACGTTATAACGTAATACTAGATAATGTTATACGTTATAACGTAATACTATATAACGTTATACGTTATATCGTAATACTACATAACGTTATACGTTATAACGTAATACTATATAACGTTATACGTAATATCGTAATGCTACATAAGGTTATACGTTATTTCGTAATACTATATAACGTTATAAGTTATAACGTAATACTACATAACGTTATACGTTATATCGTAATGCTACATAACGTTATACGTTGTAAAGTAATACTACATAACGTTATACATTATAACGTAATACTATATAACGTTATACGTTATATCGTAATGCTACATAAGGTTATACGTTATATCGTAATACTACACAACGTTATAAGTTATAACGTAATACTACATAACGTTATACGTTACATCGTAATGCTACATAACGTTATACGTTATAACGTAATGCTACATAACGTTATACGTTATAACGTAATACTACATAACGTTATACGTTATACCGTAATACTGCGTAACGTTTTACGTTATAACGTAATACTAGATAATGTTATACGTTATAACTTAATACTATATAACGTTATACGTTGTATCGTAATACTACATAACGTTATACGTTATATCCTAATATTACATAACGTTATACGTTATATGGTAATGCTACATAACGATATACGTTATATGGTAATGCTACATAACGTTATACGTTATATCGTAATGCTACATAACGTTATCCGTTATAACGTAATACTACATAACGTTATACGTTATATCGTAATGCTACATAACGTTATACGTTATATGGTAATGATACATAACGTTATACGTTATATCGTAATGCTACATAACGTTATACGTTATAACGTAATACTACATAACGTTATACGTTATATCGTAATGCTACATAACGTTATACGTTATATCGTAATGCTTCATAACGTTATACGTTATATCGTAATGCTACATAACGTTATACGTTATAACGTAATACTACATAACGTTATACGTTATATCGTAATCCTACATAACGTTATACGTTATATCGTAATGCTACATAACGTTATACGTTATAACGTAATACTACATAACGTTATACGTTATGTCGTAATGCTACATAACGTTATACGTTATAACGTAATACTACATAACGTTATACGTTATAACGTAATGCTACATAACGTTATACGTTATAACGTAACACTACATAACGTTATACGTTATATCGTAATGCTACATAACGTTATACGTTATATCGTAATGCTACATAACGTTATACGTTATACCGTAATACTACATAACGTTATACGTTATACCGTAATACTACATAACGTTATACGTTATATCGTAATGCTACATAACGTTATACGTTACACCGTAATACTACATAACGTTATACGTTATATCGTAATGCTACATCACGTTATACGTTATATCGTAATACCACATAACGTTATACGTTATATCGTAATGCTACTTAACGTTATATATTATATCGTAATGCTACTTAACGTTATACGTTATATCGTAATACTACATAACGTTATACGTTACTACATAATACTACATAACGTTATACGTTATATCGTAATGCTACATAACGTTATACGTTATAACGTAATACTACATAACGTTATAGGTTATATCGTAATGCTACATAACGTTATACGTTATAACGTAATACTATTTAACGTTATACAAAATATCGTAATGTTACATAAGGTTATACGTTATATCGTAATACTACATAACGTTATAAGTTATAACGTAATACTACATAACGTTATACGTTATATCGTAATGCTACATAACGTTATACGTTGTAAAGTAATACTACATAACGTTATACGTTATAACGTAGTACTACATAACGTTATACGTTATAACGTAGTACTATATAACGTTATACGTAATATCGTAATGCTACCTAACGTTATACGTTATATGGTAATGCTACATAACTTTATACGTTATATCGTAATGCTACTTAACGTTATACGTTATATCGTAATGCTACATAACGTCATACGTTATATCGTAATGCTACCTAACGTTATACGTTATATGGTAATGCTACATAACGTTATACGTTATAACGTAATGCTACATAACGTTATACGTTATAACGTAATACTACATAACGTTATACGTTATACCCTAATACTGCGTAACGTTTTACGTTATAACGTAATACTAGATAATGTTATACGTTATAACGTAATACTATATAACGTTATACGTTATATCGTAATGCTACATAACGTTATACGTTATAACGTAATACTATATAACGTTATACGTAATATCGTAATGCTACATAAGGTTATACGTTATTTCGTAATACTATATAACGTTATAAGTTATAACGTAATACTACATAACGTTATACCTTATATCGTAATGCTACATAACGTTATACGTTGTAAAGTAATACTACATAACGTTATACATTATAACGTAATACTATATAACGTTATACGTTATATCGTAATGCTACATAAGGTTATACGTTATATCGTAATACTACATAACGTTATAAGTTATATCGTAATACTACATAACGTTATACGTTACATCGTAATGCTACATAACGTTATACGTTATAACGTAATGCTACATAACGTTATACGTTATAACGTAATACTACATAACGTTATACGTTATACCGTAATACTGCGTAACGTTTTACGTTATAACGTAATACTAGATAATGTTATACGTTATAACTTAATACTATATAACGTTATACGTTATATCGTAATACTACATAACGTTATACGTTATATCCTAATAATACATAACGTTATACGTTATATCGTAATACTACATAACGTTATACGTTATATGGTAATGCTACATAACGTTATACGTTATATCGTAATGCTACATAACATTATACGTTATAACGTATTACCATATAACGTTATACGTTACAACGTATTACCATATAACGTTATACGTTATATCGTAATGCTACATAACGTTATACGTTATAACGTAATGCTACATAACGTTATACGTTATATCGTAATACTACATAACGTTATACGTTATATGGTAATGCTACACAACGTTATACGTTATATGGTAATGCTACATAACGTTATACGTTATATCGTAATGCTACATAACGTTGCACGTTATAACGTAATACTAAATAACGTTATACGTTATAAGGTAATACTATATAACGTTATACGTAATATCGTAATGCTACATAAGGTTATACGTTATAACGTAATGCTACATAACGTTATACGTTATAAGGTAATACTACATAATGTTATACGTTATATCGTAATGCTACATAACTTTATACGTTATATCGTAATGCTACTTAACGTTATACGTTATATCGTAATGCTACATAACGTTATACGTTATATCGTAATGCTACCTAACGTTATACGTTATATGGTAGTACTACATAACGTTATACGTTATAACGTAGTACTATATAACGTTATACGTAATATCGTAATGCTACCTAACGTTATACGTTATATGGTAATGCTACATAACTTTATACGTTATATCGTAATGCTACTTAACGTTATACGTTATATCGTAATGCTACATAACGTCATACGTTATATCGTAATGCTACCTAACGTTATACGTTATATGGTAATGCTACATAACGTTATACGTTATAACGTAATGCTACATAACGTTATACGTTATAACGTAATACTACATAACGTTATACGTTATACCCTAATACTGTGTAACGTTTTACGTTATAACGTAATACTAGATAATGTTATACGTTATAACGTAATACTATATAACGTTATACGTTATATCGTAATACTACATAACGTTATACGTTATAACGTAATACTATATAACGTTATACGTAATATCGTAATGCTACATAAGGTTATACGTTATTTCGTAATACTATATAACGTTATAAGTTATAACGTAATACTACATAACGTTATACGTTATATCGTAATGCTACATAACGTTATACGTTGTAAAGTAATACTACATAACGTTATACCTTATAACGTAATACTATATAACGTTATACGTTATATCGTAATGCTACATAAGGTTATACGTTATATCGTAATACTACATAACGTTATAAGTTATAACGTAATACTACATAACGTTATACGTTACATCGTAATGCTACATAACGTTATACGTTATAACGTAATGCTACATAACGTTATACGTTATAACGTAATACTACATAACGTTATACGTTATACCGTAATACTGCGTAACGCTTTACGTTATAACGTAATACTAGATAATGTTATACGTTATAACTTAATACTATATAACGTTATACTTTATATCGTAATACTACATAACGTTATACGTTATATCCTAATAATACATAACGTTATACGTTATATCGTAATACTACATAACGTTATACGTTATATGGTAATGCTACATAACGTTATACGTTATATCGTAATGCTACATAACATTATACGTTATAACGTATTACCATATAACGTTATACGTTACAACGTATTACCATATAACGTTATACGTTATATCGTAATGCTACATAACGTTATACGTTATAACGTAATGCTACATAACGTTATACGTTATATCGTAATACTACATAACGTTATACGTTATATGGTAATGCTACACAACGTTATACGTTATATGGTAATGCTACATAACGTTATACGTTATATCGTAATGCTACATAACGTTATACGTTATAACGTAATACTAAATAACGTTATACGTTATAAGGTAATACTATATAACGTTATACGTAATATCGTAATGCTACATAAGGTTATACGTTATATCGTAATACTAAATAACGTTATACGTTACTACGTAATACAATATAAAGTTATACGTAATATCGTAATGCTACATAACGTTATACGTTATATCGTACTACTACATAACGTTATACGTTATAACGTAATACTACATAATGTTATACGTTATATCGTAATGCTACGTAACTTTATACGTTATATCGTAATGCTACATAATGTTATGCGTTATATCGTAATCCTACATAACGTTATACGTTATAAGGTAATACTACATAATGTTATACGTTATATCGTAATGCTACATAACTTTATACGTTATATCGTATTGCTACTTAACGTTATACGTTATACCGTAATGCTACATAACGTTATACGTTATATCGTAATGCTACCTAACGTTATACGTTATATGGTAATGCTACATAACGTTATATGTTATATCGTAATGATACATAACGTTATACGTTATAACGTATTACCATATAACGTTATACGTTATAGCGTAATGCTACATAACGTTATATGTTATATCGTAATGCTACTTAACGTTATACGTTATATCGTAATACTACATAACGTTATACGTTATTACATAATACTACATAACGCTATACGTTATATCGTAATGCTACATAACGTTATACGTTATAACGTAATACTACATAACGTTATACGTTATATCGTAATGCTACATAACGTTATACGGTATATGGTAATGCTACATAACGTTATACGTTATATCGTAATACTACATAACGTTATACGTTATAACGTAATACTACATATCGTTATACGTTATAACGTAATACTACATAACGTTATACGTTATATCGTAATGCTACATAACGTTATACGTTATAACGTAATACTACATAACGTTATACGTTATAACGTAATACTATTTAACGTTATACAAAATATCGTTATGTTACATAAGGTTATACGTTATATCGTAATACTACATAACGTTATAAGTTATAACATAATACTACATAACGTTATACGTAATATCGTATTGCTACATAACGTTATACGTTGTAAAGTAATACTACATAACGTTATACGTTATAACGTAGTACTATATAACGTTATACGTAATATCGTAATGCTACATAAGGTTATACGTTATATCGTAATACTACATAACGTTATAAGTTATAACGTAATACTACATAACGTTATACGTTATATCGTAATGCTACATAACGTTATACGTTATATCGTAATGCTACATAACATTATACGTTATAACGTATTACCATATAACGTTATACGTTACAACGTATTACCATATAACGTTATACGTTATATCGTAATGCTACATAACGTTATACGTTATAAGGTAATACTACATAATGTTATACGTTATATCGTAATGCTACATAACTTTATACGTTATAACGTAATACTAAATAACGTTATACGTTATAAGGTAATACTATATAACGTTATACGTAATATCGTAATGCTACATAAGGTTATACGTTATATCGTAATACTACATAACGTTATACGTTACTACGTAATACAATATAAAGTTATACGTAATATCGTAATGCTACATAACGTTATACGTTATATCGAACTACTACATAACGTTATACGTTATAACGTAATACTACATAATGTTATACGTTATATCGTAATGCTACATAACGTTATACGTTATATCGTAATGCTACATAATGTTATGCGTTATATCGTAATACTACATAACGTTATACGTTATAAGGTAATACTACATAATGTTATACGTTATATCGTAATGCTACATAACTTTATACGTTATATCGTAATGCTACTTAACGTTATACGTTATATCGTAATGCTACATAACGTTATACGTTATATCGTAATGCTACCTAACGTTATACGTTATATGGTAATGCTACATAACGTTATATGTTATATCGTAATGATACATAACGTTATACGTTATAACGTATTACCATATAACGTTATACGTTATAGCGTAATGCTACATAACGTTATATGTTATATCGTAATGCTACTTAACGTTATACGTTATATCGTAATACTACATAACGTTATACGTTATTACATAATACTACATAACGTTATACGTTATATCGTAATGCTACATAACGTTATACGTTATAACGTAATACTACATAACGTTATACGTTATATCGTAATGCTACATAACGTTATACGGTATATGGTAATGCTACATAACGTTATACGTTATATCGTAATACTACATAACGTTATACGTTATAACGTAATACTACATATCGTTATACGTTATAACGTAATACTACATAACGTTATACGTTATATCGTAATGCTACATAACGTTATACGTTAGATCGTAATGCTACATAACGTTATACGTTATAACGTAATACTACATAACGTTATACGTTATAACGTAATACTATTTAACGTTATACAAAATATCGTAATGTTACATAAGGTTATACGTTATATCGTAATACTACATAACGTTATAAGTTATAACATAATACTACATAACGTTATACGTAATATCGTATTGCTACATAACGTTATACGTTGTAAAGTAATACTACATAACGTTATACGTTATAACGTAATACTACATAACGTTATACGTTATATCGTAATGCTACATAACGTTATACGTTATAACGTAATGCTACATAACGTTATACGTTATAACGTAATACTACATAACGTAATACGTTATACCGTAATACTGCGTAACGTTTTACGTTATAACGTAATACTAGATAATGTTATACGTTATAACGTAATACTATATAACGTTATACGTTATAACGTAATACTATATAACGTTATACGTAATATCGTTATGCTCCATAACGTTATGCGTTATATCGTAATACTACATAACGTTATACGTTATATGGTAATGCTACACAACGTTATACGTTATATGGTAATGCTACATAACGTTATACGTTATATCGTAATGCTACATAACGTTATACGTTATAACGTAATACTAAATAACGTTATACGTTATAAGGTAATACTACATAACGTTATACGTAATATCGTAATGCTACATAAGGTTATACGTTATATCGTAATACTACATAACGTTATAAATTATAACGTAATACTACATAACGTTATACGTTATATCGTAATGCTACATAACGTTATACGTTATATCGTAATACTACATAACGTTATAAGTTATAACGTAATACTACATAACGTTATACGTTATATCGTAATGCTACATAACGTTATACGTTATATCGTGATGCTACATAACGTTATACGTTATATCGTAATACTACATAACGTTATACGTTATAACGAAATACTACATAACGTAATACCTTATAACGTAATACTACATAACGTTATACGTTATATCGTAATATTACATAACGTTATACGTTATATCGTAATACTACATAACGCTATACGTTATATGGTAATACTACATAACGTTATACGTTATATCGTAATGCTACATAAGGTTATACGTTATATCGTAATACTATATAACGTTAGACGTTATATCGTAATGCTACATAAGGTTATACGTTATATCGTAATACTACATAACGTTATAAGTTATAACGTAATACTACATAACGTTATACGTTACATCGTAATGCTACATAACGTTATACGTTATAACGTAATGTTACATAACGTTATACGTTATAACGTAATACTACATAACGTTATACGTTATACCGTAATACTGCGTAACGTTTTACGTTTTAACGTAATACTAGATAATGTTATACGTTATAACGTAATACTATATAACGTTATACGTTATAACGTAATACTACATAACGTTATACGTTATATCGTAATACTACATAACGTTATACGTTATATCGTAATGCTACATTACGTTATACGTTATAACGTAATGCTACATAACGTTATACGTTATAACGTAATACTACATAACGTTATACGTTATACCGTAATACTGCGTAACGTTTTACGTTATAACGTATAACTAGATAATGTTATACGTTATAAGGTAATACTATATAACGTTATTCGTAATATCGTTATGCGACATAACGTTATACGTTATAACGTAATGCTACATAACGTTATACGTTATATGGTAATGCTGCATAACGTTATACGTTATATGGTAATGCTACATAACGTTATACGTTATAACGTAATACTACATAACGTTATACGTTATATCGTAATGCTACATAACGTTATACGTTATATCGTAATGCTACATAACGTTATACGTTATATGGTAATACTACATAACCTTATACGTTATAACGTAATACTACATAACGTTATACGTTATATCGTAATACTACATAACGTTATACGTTATATCGAAATACTACATAACGTTATACGTTATAACGTAATAGTACATAACGTTATACGTTATAACGTAATACTACATAACATTATACGTTATAACGTAATACTACATAGCGTTATACGTTATATCGTAATGCTACATAACGCTATACGCTATATGGTAATGCTACATAACGTTATACGTTATATCGTAATGCTACATAACGTTATACGTTATATCGTAATACTACATAACGTTATTCGTTATAACGTAATCCTACATAACGTTATACGTTATATCGTAATGCTACATAACGTTATACGTTATAACGTAATACTACATAACGTTATACGTTATATCGTAATGCTACATAACGTTATACGTTATATCGTAATACTACATATCGTTATACGTTATACCGTAATGCTACATAACGTTATACGTTATAACGTAATGCTACATAACGTTATACGTTATAACGTAATACTACATAACGTTATACGTTATATCGTAAGGCTACATAGCGTTATACGTTATATCGTAATGCTACACAACGTTATACGTTATATCCTAAAGCTACATAACGTTATACGTTATATCGTAATACTACATAACGTTATACGCTATAACGTAATACTACATAACGTTATACGTTATAACGTAATACCACATAAAGTTATACGTTATATCGTAATGCTACATAACGTTATACGTTATATCGTAATACTACATAACGTTATACGTTATATCGAAATACTACATAACGTTATACGTTATAACGTAATAGTACATAACGTTATACGTTATAACGTAATACTACATAACATTATACGTTATAACGTAATACTACATAGCGTTATACGTTATATCGTAATGCTACATAACGTTATACGCTATATGGTAATGCTACATAACGTTATACGTTATATCGTAATGCTACATAACGTTATACGTTATATCGTAATACTACATAACGTTATTCGTTATAACGTAATCCTACATAACGTTATACGTTATATCGTAATGCTACATAACGTTATACGTTATAACGTAATACTACATAACGTTATACGTTATATCGTAATGCTACATAACGTTATACGTTATATCGTAATACTACATATCGTTATACGTTATACCGTAATGCTACATAACGTTATACGTTATAACGTAATGCTACATAACGTTATACGTTATAACGTAATACTACATAACGTTATACGTTATATCGTAAGGCTACATAGCGTTATACGTTATATCGTAATGCTACACATCGTTATACGTTATATCCTAAAGCTACATAACGTTATACGTTATATCGTAATACTACATAACGTTATACGCTATAACGTAATACTACATAACGTTATACGTTATAACGTAATACCACATAAAGTTATACGTTATATCGTAATGCTACATAACGTTATGCGTTATATGGTAATGCTACATAACGTTATACATTATATGGTAATACTACATAACGTTATACGTTATAACGTAATACTACATAACGTAATACCTTATAACGTAATACTACATAACGTTATACGTTATATCGTAATATTACATAACGTTATACGTTATATCGTAATACTACATAACGCTATACGTTATATGGTAATACTACATAACGTTATACGTTATACGTTATAACGTAATACTACATAACGTTATACGTTATATCGTAATACTACATAACGTTATACGTTATATGGTAATGCTACATAACGTTATACGTTATAACGTAATACTACATAACGTTATACGTTACATCGTAATGCTACATAACGTTATACGTTATAACGTAATGCTACATAACGTTATACGTTATAACGTAATACTACATAACGTTATACGTTATACCGTAATACTGCGTAACGTTTTACGTTATAACGTAATACTAGATAATGTTATACGTTATAACTTAATACTATATAACGTTATACGTTATATCGTAATACTACATAACGTTATACGTTATATCCTAATAATACATAACGTTATACGTTATATCGTAATACTACATAACGTTATACGTTATATGGTAATGCTACATAACGTTATACGTTATATCGTAATGCTACATAACATTATACGTTATAACGTATTACCATATAACGTTATACGTTACAACGTATTACCATATAACGTTATACGTTATATCGTAATGCTACATAACGTTATACGTTATAACGTAATGCTACATAACGTTATACGTTATATCGTAATACTACATAACGTTATACGTTATATGGTAATGCTACACAACGTTATACGTTATATGGTAATGCTACATAACGTTATACGTTATATCGTAATGCTACATAACGTTATACGTTATAACGTAATACTAAATAACGTTATACGTTATAAGGTAATACTATATAACGTTATACGTAATATCGTAATGCTACATAAGGTTATACGTTATATCGTAATACTACATAACGTTATACGTTACTACGTAATACAATATAAAGTTATACGTAATATCGTAATGCTACATAACGTTATACGTTATATCGTACTACTACATAACGTTATACGTTATAACGTAATACTACATAATGTTATACGTTATATCGTAATGCTACATAACGTTATACGTTATATCGTAATGCTACATAATGTTATGCGTTATATCGTAATACTACATAACGTTATACGTTATAAGGTAATACTACATAATGTTATACGTTATATCGTAATGCTACATAACTTTATACGTTATATCGTAATGCTACTTAACGTTATACGTTATATCGTAATGCTACATAACGTTATACGTTATATCGTAATGCTACCTAACGTTATACGTTATATGGTAATGCTACATAACGTTATATGTTATATCGTAATGATACATAACGTTATACGTTATAACGTATTACCATATAACGTTATACGTTATAGCGTAATGCTACATAACGTTATATGTTATATCGTAATGCTACTTAACGTTATACGTTATATCGTAATACTACATAACGTTATACGTTATTACATAATACTACATAACGTTATACGTTATATCGTAATGCTACATAACGTTATACGTTATAACGTAATACTACATAACGTTATACGTTATATCGTAATGCTACATAACGTTATACGGTATATGGTAATGCTACATAACGTTATACGTTATATCGTAATACTACATAACGTTATACGTTATAACGTAATACTACATATCGTTATACGTTATAACGTAATACTACATAACGTTATACGTTATATCGTAATGCTACATAACGTTATACGTTAGATCGTAATGCTACATAACGTTATACGTTATAACGTAATACTACATAACGTTATACGTTATACCGTAATACTGCGTAACGTTTTACGTTATAACGTAATACTAGATAATGTTATACGTTATAACGTAATACTATATAACGTTATACGTTATAACGTAATACTATATAACGTTATACGTAATATCGTTATGCTCCATAACGTTATGCGTTATATCGTAATACTACATAACGTTATACGTTATATGGTAATGCTACACAACGTTATACGTTATATGGTAATGCTACATAACGTTATACGTTATATCGTAATGCTACATAACGTTATACGTTATAACGTAATACTAAATAACGTTATACGTTATAAGGTAATACTACATAACGTTATACGTAATATCGTAATGCTACATAAGGTTATACGTTATATCGTAATACTACATAACGTTATAAGTTATAACGTAATACTACATAACGTTATACGTTATATCGTAATGCTACATAACGTTATACGTTATATCGTAATACTACATAACGTTATAAGTTATAACGTAATACTACATAACGTTATACGTTATATCGTAATGCTACATAACGTTATACGTTATATCGTAATGCTACATAACGTTATACGTTATATCGTAATACTGCATAACGTTATACGTTATAACGAAATACTACATAATGTAATACCTTATAACGTAATACTACATAACGTTTACGTTATATCGTAATATTACATAACGTTATACGTTATATCGTAATACTACATAACGCTATACGTTATATGGTAATACTACATAACGTTATACGTTATACGTTATAACGTAATACTACATAACGTTATACGTTATATCGTAATACTACATAACGTTATACGTTATATGGTAATGCTACATAACGTTATACGTTATGTGGTAATGCTACATAACGATATACGTTATATCGTAATGCTACATAACGTTATACGTTATAACGTAATACTACATAACTTTATACGTTATAACGTAATACTACATAACGTTATACGTCATATCGTAAAGATACATAACGCTATACGTTATAACGTAATACTACATAACGTTATAAGTTATAACGTAATACTTCATAACGTTATACGTTATATCGTAATGCTACATAACGTTATACGTTG
The DNA here is from genome assembly GCA_936014575.1 of Bombus lapidarius. NCBI lineage: Eukaryota > Metazoa > Arthropoda > Insecta > Hymenoptera > Apidae > Bombus > Bombus lapidarius. Next base: position 155,769 of record CAKXZU010000197.1, read on the forward strand.
TAAAGTAATACTACATAACGTTATACGTTATAACGTAATACTATATAACGTTATACGTTATATCGTAATGCTACATAAGGTTATACGTTATATCGTAATACTATATAACGTTAGACGTTATATCGTAATACTACATAACGTTATAAGTTATAACGTAATACTACATAACGTTATACGTTACATCGTAATGCTACATAACGTTATACGTTATAACGTAATGTTACATAACGTTATACGTTATAACGTAATACTACATAACGTTATACGTTATACCGTAATACTGCGTAACGTTTTACGTTTTAACGTAATACTAGATAATGTTATACGTTATAACGTAATACTATATAACGTTATACGTTATAACGTAATACTACATAACGTTATACGTTATATCGTAATACTACATAACGTTATACGTTATATCGTAATGCTACATTACGTTATACGTTATAACGTAATGCTACATAACGTTATACGTTATAACGTAATACTACATAACGTTATACGTTATACCGTAATACTGCGTAACGTTTTACGTTATAACGTATAACTAGATAATGTTATACGTTATAAGGTAATACTATATAACGTTATTCGTAATATCGTTATGCTACATAACGTTATACGTTATAACGTAATGCTACATAACGTTATACGTTATATGGTAATGCTGCATAACGTTATACGTTATATGGTAATGCTACATAACGTTATACGTTATAACGTAATACTACATAACGTTATACGTTATATCGTAATGCTACATAACGTTATACGTTATATCGTAATGCTACATAACGTTATACGTTATATGGTAATACTACATAACCTTATACGTTATAACGTAATACTACATAACGTTATACGTTATATCGTAATACTACATAACGTTATACGTTATATCGAAATACTACATAACGTTATACGTTATAACGTAATAGTACATAACGTTATACGTTATAACGTAATACTACATAACATTATACGTTATAACGTAATACTACATAGCGTTATACGTTATATCGTAATGCTACATAACGTTATACGCTATATGGTAATGCTACATAACGTTATACGTTATATCGTAATGCTACATAACGTTATACGTTATATCGTAATACTACATAACGTTATTCGTTATAACGTAATCCTACATAACGTTATACGTTATATCGTAATGCTACATAACGTTATACGTTATAACGTAATACTACATAACGTTATACGTTATATCGTAATGCTACATAACGTTATACGTTATATCGTAATACTACATATCGTTATACGTTATACCGTAATGCTACATAACGTTATACGTTATAACGTAATGCTACATAACGTTATACGTTATAACGTAATACTACATAACGTTATACGTTATATCGTAAGGCTACATAGCGTTATACGTTATATCGTAATGCTACACAACGTTATACGTTATATCCTAAAGCTACATAACGTTATACGTTATATCGTAATACTACATAACGTTATACGCTATAACGTAATACTACATAACGTTATACGTTATAACGTAATACCACATAAAGTTATACGTTATATCGTAATGCTACATAACGTTATGCGTTATATGGTAATGCTACATAACGTTATACGTTATATGGTAATACTACATAACGTTATACGTTATAACGTAATACTACATACCGTTATACGTTATATCGTAATACTACATAACGTTATACGTTATAACGTAATACTACATAACGTTATACGTTATAACGTAATAGTACATAACGTTATACGTTATAACGTAATACTACATAACCTTATACGTTATAACGTAATACTACATAGCGTTATACGTTATATCGTAATGCTACATAACGTTATACGTTATATGGTAATGCTACATCACGTTATACGTTATATCGTAATGCTACATAACGTTATACGTTATATCGTAATACTACATAACGTTATTCGTTATAACGTAATCCTACATAACGTTATACGTTATATCGTAATGCTACATAACGTTATACGTTATAACGTAATACTACATAATGTTATACGTTATAACGTAATACTACATAACGTTATACGTTATATCGTAATGCTACATAACGTTATACGTTATATCGTAATACTACATAACGTTATACGTTATAACGTAATGCTACATAACGTTAAACGTTATAACGTAATGCTACATAACGTTATACGTTATAACGTAATACTACATAACGTTATACGTTATATCGTAAGGCTACATAGCGTTATACGTTATATCGTAATGCTACATAACGTTATACGTTATACCGTAATACTACGTAACGTTATACGTTATTCCGTAATACTACATAACGTTATACGTTATATCGTAATGCTACATAACGTTATACATTATAACGTAATACTACATAACGTTATACGTTATTACGTAATACTATATAACGTTATACGTAATATCGTAATGCTACATAAGGTTATACGTTATATCGTAATGCTACATAACGTTATAAGTTATAACGTAATACTACATAACGTTATACGTTATATCGTAATGCTACATAACGTTATACGTTGTAACGTAATACTACATAACGTTATACGTTATAACGTAATACTACATAACGTTATACGTTACATCGTAATGCTACATAACGTTATACGTTATAACGTAATGCTACATAACGTTATACGTTATATCGTAATACTACATATCGTTATGCGTTATACCGTAATGCTACATAACGTTATACGTTATAACGTAATGCTACATAACGTTATACGTTATAACGTAATACTACATAACGTTATACGTTATATCGTAAGGCTACATAGCGTTATACGTTATATCGTAATGCTACATAACGTTATACGTTATACCGTAATACTACGTAACGTTATACGTTATTCCGTAATACTACATAACGTTATACGTTATATCGTAAAGCTACATAACGTTATACGTTATATCGTAATACTACATAACGTTATACGCTATAACGTAATACTACATAACGTTATACGTTATAACGTAATACCACATAAAGTTATACGTTATATCGTAATGCTACATAACGTTATGCGTTATATGGTAATGCTACATAACGTTATACGTTATATGGTAATACTACATAACGTTATACGTTATAACGTAATACTACATAACGTTATACGTTATATCGTAATACTACATAACGTTATACGTTATAACGTAATACTACATAACGTTATACGTTATAACGTAATAGTACATAACGTTATACGTTATAACGTAATACTACATAACCTTATACGTTATAACGTAATACTACATAGCGTTATACGTTATATCGTAATGCTACATAACGTTATACGTTATATGGTAATGCTACATAACGTTATACGTTATATCGTAATGCTACATAACGTTATACGTTATATCGTAATACTACATAACGTTATTCGTTATAACGTAATCCTACATAACGTTATACGTTATATCGTAATGCTACATAACGTTATACGTTATAACGTAATACTACATAATGTTATACGTTATAACGTAATACTACATAACGTTAAACGTTATAACGTAATGCTACATAACGTTATACGTTATAACGTAATACTACATAACGTTATAAGTTATATCGTAAGGCTACATAGCGTTATACGTTATATCGTAATGCTACATAACGTTATACGTTATACCGTAATACTACGTAACGTTATACGTTATTCCGTAATACTACATAACGTTATACGTTATATCGTAATGCTACATAACGTTATACATTATAACGTAATACTACATAACGTTATACGTTATTACGTAATACTATATAACGTTATACGTAATATCGTAATGCTACATAAGGTTATACGTTATATCGTAATGCTACATAACGTTATAAGTTATAACGTAATACTACATAACGTTATACGTTATATCGTAATGCTACATAACGTTATACGTTGTAACGTAATACTACATAACGTTATACGTTATAACGTAATACTACATAACGTTATACGTTACATCGTAATGCTACATAACGTTATACGTTATAACGTAATGCTACATAACGTTATACGTTATATCGTAATACTACATATCGTTATGCGTTATACCGTAATGCTACATAACGTTATACGTTATAACGTAATGCTACATAACGTTATACGTTATATCGTAAGGCTACATAGCGTTATACGTTATATCGTAATGCTACATAACGTTATACGTTATACCGTAATACTACGTAACGTTATACGTTATTCCGTAATACTACATAACGTTATACGTTATATCGTAAAGCTACATAACGTTATACGTTATATCGTAATACTACATAACGTTATACGCTATAACGTAATACTACATAACGTTATACGTTATAACGTAATACCACATAAAGTTATACGTTATATCGTAATGCTACATAACGTTATGCGTTATATGGTAATGCTACATAACGTTATACGTTATATGGTAATACTACATAACGTTATACGTTATAACGTAATACTACATAACTTTATACGTTATATCGTAATACTACATAACGTTATACGTTATAACGTAATACTACATAACGTTATACGTTATAACGTAATAGTACATAACGTTATACGTTATAACGTAATACTACATAACGTTATACGTTATAACGTAATACTACATAGCGTTATACGTTATATCGTAATGCTACATAACGTTATACGTTATATGGTAATGCTACATAACGTTATACGTTATATCGTAATGCTACATAACGTTATACGTTATATCGTAATACTACATAACGTTATTCGTTATAACGTAATCCTACATAACGTTATACGTTATATCGTAATGCTACATAACGTTATACGTTATAACGTAATACTACATAACGTTATACGTTATAACGTAATACTACATAACGTTAGACGTTATATCGTAATGCTACATAACGTTATACGTTATATCGTAATACTACATAACGTTATACTTTATAACGTAATGCTACATAACGTTAAACGTTATAACGTAATGCTACATAACGTTATACGTTATAACGTAATACTACATATCGTTATACGTTATAACGTAATACTATATAACGTTATACGTTATAACGTAATACTATATAACGTTATACGTTATAACGTAATACTATATAACGTTATACGTTATAACGTAATACTATATAACGTTATACGTTATTCCGTAATACTACATAACGTTATACGTTATAACGTACTGCTACATAACGTTATACGTTATATCGTAAGGCTACATAGCGTTATACGTTATATCGTAATACTACGTAACGTTATACGTTATTCCGTAATACTACATAACGTTATACTTTATAACGTAATGCTACATAACGTTAAACGTTATAACGTAATGCTACATAACGTTATACGTTATAACGTAATACTACATATCGTTATACGTTATAACGTAATACTATATAACGTTATACGTTATAACGTAATACTATATAACGTTATACGTTATAACGTAAAGCTACATAACGTTATACGTTATATCGTAATACTACATAACGTTATACGTTATAACGTAATAGTACATAACGTTATACGTTATAACGTAATACTACATAACGTTATACGTTATAACGTAATACTACATATCGTTATACGTTATATCGTAAGGCTACATAGCGTTATACGTTATATCGTAATGCTACATAACGTTATACGTTATACCGTAATACTACGTAACGTTATACGTTATTCCGTAATACTACATATCGTTATACGTTATAACGTAATACTACATAACGTTATACGTTATAACGTAATAGTACATAACGTTATACGTTATAACGTAATACTACATAACGTTATACGTTATAACGTAATACTACATAGCGTTATACGTTATATCGTAATGCTACATAACGTTATACGTTATATGGTAATGCTACATAACGTTATACGTTATATCGTAATGCTACATAACGTTATACGTTATATCGTAATACTACATAACGTTATTCGTTATAACGTAATCCTACATAACGTTATACGTTATATCGTAATGCTACATAACGTTATACGTTATAACGTAATACTACATAACGTTATACGTTATAACGTAATACTACATAACGTTATACGTTATATCGTAATGCTACATAACGTTATACGTTATATCGTAATACTACATAACGTTATACTTTATAACGTAATGCTACATAACGTTAAACGTTATAACGTAATGCTACATAACGTTATACGTTATAACGTAATACTACATATCGTTATACGTTATAACGTAATACTATATAACGTTATACGTTATAACGTAATACTATATAACGTTATACGTTATAACGTAATACTATATAACGTTATACGTTATTCCGTAATACTACATAACGTTATACGTTATAACGTACTGCTACATAACGTTATACGTTATATCGTAAGGCTACATAGCGTTATACGTTATATCGTAATACTACGTAACGTTATACGTTATTCCGTAATACTACATAACGTTATACGTTATAACGTAATACTACATAACGTTATACGTTATATCGTAAGGCTACATAGCGTTATACGTTATATCGTAATGCTACACAACGTTATACGTTATACCGTAATACTACGTAACGTTATACGTTATTCCGTAATACTACATAACGTTATACGTTATATCGTAAAGCTACATAACGTTATACGTTATATCGTAATACTACATAACGTTATACGCTATAACGTAATACTACATAACGTTATACGTTATAACGTAATACCACATAAAGTTATACGTTATATCGTAATGCTACATAACGTTATGCGTTATATGGTAATGCTACATAACGTTATACGTTGTAACGTAATACTACATAACGTTATACGTTATAACGTAATACTACATAACGTTATACGTTACATCGTAATGCTACATAACGTTATACGTTATAACGTAATGCTACATAACGTTATACGTTATAACGTAATACTACATAACGTTATTCGTTATACCGTAATGCTGCGTAACGTTTTACGTTATAACGTAATACTAGATAATGTTATACGTTATAACGTAATACTATATAACGTTATACATTATAACGTAATACTATATAACGTTATACGTTATAACGTAATACTACATAACGTTATACGTTATATCGTAATGCTACATAACGTTATACGTTATATCGTAATACTACATATCGTTATACGTTATACCGTAATGCTACATAACGTTATACGTTATAACGTAATGCTACATAACGTTATACGTTATAACGTAATACTACATAACGTTATACGTTATATCGTAATACTACATAACGTTATACGTTATAACGTAATACTACATAGCGTTATACGTTATATCGTAATGCTACATAACGTTATACATTATATGGTAATGCTACATAACGTTATACGTTATATCGTAATGCTACATAACGTTATACGTTATATCGTAATACTACATAACGTTATTCGTTATAACTTAATCCTACATAACGTTATACGTTATATCGTAATGCTACATAACGTTATACGTTATAACGTAATACTACATAACGTTATACGTTATAACGTAATACTATATAACGTTATACGTTATAACGTAATACTATATAACGTTATACGTAATATCGTTATGCTACATAACGTTATACGTTATAACGTACTGCTACATAACGTTATACGTTATATGGTAATACTACATAACGGTATACGTTATAACGTAATACTACTTAACGTTATACGTAATATCGTAATGCTACATAAGGTTATACGTTATATCGTAATGCTACATAACGTTATAAGTTATAACGTAATACTACATAACGTTATACGTTATATCGTAATGCTACATAACGTTATACGTTGTAACGTAATACTACATAACGTTATACGTTATAACATAATACTACATAACGTTATACGTTACATCGTAATGCTACATAACGTTATACGTTATAACGTAATGCTACATAACGTTATACGTTATAACGTAATACTACATAACGTTATTCGTTATACCGTAATACTGCGTAACGTTTTACGTTATAACGTAATACTAGATAATGTTATACGTTATAACGTAATACTATATAACGTTATACGTAATATCGTTATGCTACATAACGTTATACGTTATAACGTACTGCTACATAACGTTATACGTTATATGGTAATACTACATAACGTTATACGTTATAACGTAATACTACATAACGTTATACGTTACATCGTAATGCTACATAACGTTATACGTTATAACGTAATGCTACATAACGTTATACGTTATAACGTAATACTACATAACGTTATTCGTTATACCGTAATACTGCGTAACGTTTTACGTTATAACGTAATACTAGATAATGTTATACGTTATAACGTAATACTATATAACGTTATACGTTATAACGTAATACTACATAACGTTATACGTTATTACGTAATACTATATAACGTTATACGTAATATCGTAATGCTACATAAGTTTATACGTTATATCGTAATGCTACATAACGTTATAAGTTATAACGTAATACTACATAACGTTATACGTTATATCGTAATGCTACATAGCGTTAATCGTTATACCGTAATACTGCGTAACGTTTTACGTTATAACGTAATACTAGATAATGTTATACGTTATAACGTAATACTATATAACGTTATACGTTATAACGTAATACTATATAACGTTATACGTTACAACGTAATACTACATAACGTTATACGTTATATCGTAATGCTACATAACGTTATACGTTATATCGTAATACTACATATCGTTATACGTTATACCGTAATGCTACATAACGTTATACGTTATAACGTAATGCTACATAACGTTATACGTTATAACGTAATACTACATAACGTTATACGTTATATCGTAAGGCTACATAGCGTTATACGTTATATCGTAATGCTACATAACGTTGTACGTTATACCGTAATACTACGTAACGTTATACGTTATTCCGTAATACTACATAACGTTATACGTTATTACGTAATACTATATAACGTTATACGTAATATCGTAATGCTACATAAGGTTATACGTTATATCGTAATGCTACATAACGTTATACGTTATAACGTAATGCTACATAACGTTATACGTTATAACGTAATACTACATAACGTTATTCGTTATACCGTAATACTATATAACGTTATACGTTATAACGTAATACTACATAACGTTATACGTTATATCGTAATGCTACATAACGTTATACGTTATATCGTAATACTACATATCGTTATACGTTATACCGTAATGCTACATAACGTTATACGTTATACCGTAATGCTACATAACGTTATACGTTATAACGTAATGCTACATAACGTTATACGTTATAACGTAATACTACGTAACGTTATACGTTATTCCGTAATACTACATAACGTTATACGTTATATCGTAATGCTACATAACGTTATACATTATAACGTAATACTACATAACGTTATACGTTATTACGTAATACTATATAACGTTATACGTAATATCGTAATGCTACATAAGGTTATACGTTATATCGTAATGCTACATAACGTTATAAGTTATAACGTAATACTACATAACGTTATACGTTATATCGTAATGCTACATAACGTTATACGTTGTAACGTAATACTACATAACGTTATACGTTACAACGTAATACTACATAACGTTATACGTTACATCGTAATGCTACATAACGTTATACGTTATAACGTAATGCTACATAACGTTATACGTTATAACGTAATACTACATAACGTTATACGTTATATCGTAATACTACATAACGTTATACGTTATAACGTAATACTACATAAAGTTATACGTTATAACGTAATACTATATAACGTTATACGTAATATCGTTATGCTACATAACGTTATACGTTATAACGTACTGCTACATAACGTTATACGTTATATGGTAATACTACATAACGTTATACGTTATAACGTAATACTACATAACGTTATACGTTATATCGTAATGCTACTTAACGTTATACGTTATATGGTAATGATACATAACGTTATACGTTATATCGTAATGCTACATAACGTTGTACGATATAACGTAATACTACATAACGTTATACGTTATATCGTAATACTACATAACGTTATACGTTATAACGTAATACTACATAAAGTTATACGTTATATCGTAATGCTACATAACGTTATACGTTATATGGTAATGATACATAACGTTATACGTTATATCGTAATGCTACATAACGTTATACGTTATAACGTAATACTACATAACGTTATACGTTATATCGTAATGCTACATAACGTTATACGTTCTAACGTAATACTACATAACGTTATACGTTATATCGTAATGCTACATAACGTTATACGTTATATCGTAATACTACATAACGTTATACGTTATAACGTAATGCTACATAACGTTATACGTTATAACGCAATGCTACATAACGTTATACGTTATAACGTAATACTACATAACGTTATACGTTATATCGTAAGGCTACACAGCGTTATACGTTATATCGTAATGCAACATAACGTTATACGTTATACCGTAATACTACGTAACGTTATACGTTATTCCGTAATACTACATAACGTTATACGTTATATCGTAATGCTACATAACGGTATACGTTATATCGTAATACTACATAACGTTATACGCTATAACGTAATACTACATAACGTTATACGTTATATCGTAATACCACATAAAGTTATACGTTATATCGTAATGCTACATAACGTTATGCGTTATATGGTAATGCCACATAACGTTATACGTTATATCGTAAAGCTACATAACATTATACGTTATATCGTAATACTACATAACGTTATACGTTATAACGTAATACTACATAACGTTATACGTTATAACGTAATACTACATAACGTTATACATTATATCGTAATACTACATAACGTTATACGTTATATGGTAATGCTACATAACGATATACGTTATATGGTAATGCTACATAACGTTATACGTTATATCGTAATGCTACATAACGTTATACGTTATATCGTAATGCTACATAACGTTATACGTTATATCGTAATGCTACATAACGTTATACGTTATATGGTAATGAAATATAACGTTATACGTTATATCGTAATGCTACATAACGTTATACGTTATAACGTAATACTACATAACGTTATACGTTATAACGTAATACTACATAACGTTGTACGTTATATCGTAATCCTACATAACGTTATACGTTATAACGTAATGCTACATAACGTTATACGTTATATCGTAATGCTACATAACGTTTTACGTTATATCGTAATGCTACATAACGTTATACGTTATATCGTATTGCTACATAACGTTATACGTTATAACGTAATACTACATAACGTTATACGTTATATCGTAATGCTACATAACGTTATACATTATAACGCAATACTACATAACGTTATACGTTATTACGTAATACTATATAACGTTATACGTAATATCGTAATGCTACATAAGGTTATACGTTATATCGTAATGCTACATAACGTAATAAGTTATAACGTAATACTACATAACGTTATACGTTATATCGTAATGCTACATAACGTTATACGTTGTAACGTAATACTACATAACGTTATACGTTATAACGTAATTCTACATAACGTTATACGTTGTAACGTAGTACTACATAACGTTATACGTTATAACGTAATGCTACATAACGTTATACGTTATAACGTAATACTACATAACGTTATACGTTATAACGTAATGCTACATAACGTTATACGTTATAACGTAATACTACATAACGTTATACGTTATAACGCAATACTACATAACGTTATACGTTATATGGTAATGCTACATAACGTTATACGTTATAACGTAATACTACATAACGTTATACGTTATATCGTAATCCTACATAACGTTATACGTTATAACGTAATACTACATAACGTTATACGTTATATCGTAATGCTACATAACGTTATACGTTATATCGTAATGCTACATAACGTTATACGTTATATCGTAATGCTACATATCGTTATACGTTATATGGCAATGCTACATAACGTTATACGTTATATCGTAATGCTACATATCGTTATACGTTATATGGCAATGCTACATAACGTTATACGTTATATCGTAATGCTACATAACGTTACACGTTATATGGTAATGCTACATAACGTTATACGTTATATCGTAATGCTACATAACGTTATACGTTATATCGTAATGCTACATAACGTTATACGTTATAACGTAATACTACATAACGTTATACGTTATATCGTAATACTACATAACGTTATACGTTATAACGTAATACTACATAACGTTATACGTTATAACGTAATACTACATAACGTTATACGTTATATCGTAATACTACATAACGTTATACGTATAACGTAATACTACATAACGTTATACGTTATAACGTAATCCTACATAACGTTATACGTTATATTGTAATACTACATAACGTTATACGTTATAACGTAATCCTACATAACGTTATACGTTATATTGTAATGCTACATAACGTTATACGTTATAACGTAATACTACATAACGTTATACGTTATATGGTAATGCTACATAACGTTATACGTTATAACGTAATACTACATAACGTTATACGTTATAACGTAATACTACATAACGTTATACGTTATATCGTAATCCTACATAACCTTATACGTTATAACGAAATACTACATAACGTTATACGTTATAACGTAATACTACATAACGTTATACGATATATCGTAATGGTACATAACGTTATACGTTATATGGTAATGCTACATAACGTTATACGTTATATCGTATTGCTACATAACGTTATACGTTATATCGTAATGCTACATAACGTTATACGTTCTAACGTAATACTACATAACGTTATACGTTATATCGTAATGCTATATAACGTTATACGTTATAACATAATACTACATAACGTTATACGTTATATCGTAATACTACATAACGTTATACGTTATAACGTAATACTACATAACGTTATACGTTATAACGTAATAGTACATAACGTTATACGTTATAACGTAATACTACATAGCGTTATACGTTATATCGTAATGCTACATAACGTTATACGTTATATCGTAATACTACATAACGTTATTCGTTATAACTTAATCCTACATAACGTTATACGTTATATCGTAATGCTACATAACGTTATACGTTATAACGTAATACTACATAACGTTATACGTTATAACGTAATACTATATAACGTTATACGTTATATAGTATTACGTTATAACGTTATACGTAATATCGTTATGCTACATAACGTTATACGTTATAACGTACTGCTACATAACGTTATACGTTATATGGTAATACTACATAACGTTATACGTTATATCGTAATACTACATATCGTTATACGTTATACCGTAATGCTACATAACGTTATACGTTATAACGTAATGCTACATAACGTTATACGTTATAACGTAATACTACATAACGTTATACGTTATATCGTATGGCTACATAGCGTTATACGTTATATCGTAATGCTACATAACGTTGTACGTTATACCGTAATACTACGTAACGTTATACGTTATTCCGTAATACTACATAACGTTATACGTTATATCGTAAAGCTACATAACGTTATACGTTATATCGTAATACTACATAACGTTATACGCTATAACGTAATACTACATAACGTTATACGTTAAAACGTAATACCACATAAAGTTATACGTTATATCGTAATGCTACATAACGTTATGCGTTATATGGTAATGCTACATAACGTTATACGTTATATGGTAATACTACATAACGTTATACGTTATAACGTAATACTACATAACGTTATACGTTATATCGTAATACTACATAACGTTATACGTTATAACGTAATACTACATAACGTTATACGTTATAACGTAATAGTACATAACGTTATACGTTATATGGTAATGCTACATAACGTTATACGTTATACCGTAATACTACGTAACGTTATACGTTATTCCGTAATACTACATAACGTTATACGTTATATCGTAATGCTACATAACGTTATACATTATAACGTAATACTACATAACGTTATACGTTATTACGTAATACTATATAACGTTATACGTAATATCGTAATGCTACATAAGGTTATACGTTATATCGTAATGCTACATAACGTTATAAGTTATAACGTAATACTACATAACGTTATACGTTATATCGTAATGCTACATAACGTTATACGTTGTAACGTAATACTACATAACGTTATACGTTATAACGTAATACTACATAACGTTATACGTTACATCGTAATGCTACATAACGTTATACGTTATAACGTAATGCTACATAACGTTATACGTTATAACGTAATACTACATAACGTTATTCGTTATACCGTAATACTGCGTAACGTTTTACGTTATAACGTAATACTAGATAATGTTATACGTTATAACGTAATACTATATAACGTTATACGTTATAACGTAATACTATATAACGTTATACGTTATAACGTAATACTATATAACGTTATACGTAATATCGTTATGCTACATAACGTTATACGTTATAACGTACTGCTACATAACGTTATACGTTATATGGTAATACTACATAACGTTATACGTTATAACGTAATACTACATAACGTTATACGTTATATCGTAATGCTACTTAACGTTATACGTTATATGGTAATGATACATAACGTTATACGTTATATCGTAATGCTACATAACGTTGTACGTTATAACGTAATACTACATAACGTTATACGTTATATCGTAATGCTACATAACGTTATACGTTATAACGTAATACTACATAACGTTATACGTTATATCGTAATGCTACATAACGTTATACGTTCTAACGTAATACTACATAACGTTATACGTTATATCGTAATGCTACATAACGTTATACGTTATAACGTAATACTACATAACGTTATACGTTATATCGTAATGCTACATAACGTTATACGTTCTAACGTAATACTACATAACGTTATACGTTATATCGTAATGCTACATAACGTTATACGTTATATCCTAATACTACATAACGTTATACGTTATATCGTAATGCTACATAACGGTATACGTTATATCGTAATACTACATAACGTTATACGCTATAACGTAATACTACATAACGTTATACGTTATAACGTAATACCACATAAAGTTATACGTTATATCGTAATGCTACATAACGTTATGCGTTATATGGTAATGCCACATAACGTTATACGTTATATCGTAAAGCTACATAACATTATACGTTATATCGTAATACTACATAACGTTATACGTTATAACGTAATACTACATAACGTTATACGTTATAACGAAATACTACATAACGTTATACATTATATCGTAATACTACATAACGTTATACGTTATATGGTAATGCTACATAACGATATACGTTATATCGTAATGCTACATAACGTTATACGTTATATCGTAATGCTACATAACGTTATACGTTATATGGTAATGAAATATAACGTTATACGTTATATCGTAATGCTACATAACGTTATACGTTATAACGTAATACTACATAACGTTATACGTTATAACGTAATACTACATAACGTTATACGTTATATCGTAATCCTACATAACGTTATACGTTATAACGTAATGCTACATAACGTTATACGTTATATCGTAATGCTACATAACGTTATACGTTATATCGTAATGCTACATAACGTTATACGTTATATCGTATTGCTACATAACGTTATACGTTATAACGTAATACTACATAACGTTATACGTTATATCGTAATGCTACATAACGTTATACATTATAACGCAATACTACATAACGTTATACGTTATTACGTAATACTATATAACGTTATACGTAATATCGTAATGCTACATAAGGTTATACGTTATATCGTAATGCTACATAACGTTATAAGTTATAACGTAATACTACATAACGTTATACGTTATATCGTAATGCTACATAACGTTATACGTTGTAACGTAATACTACATAACGTTATACGTTATAACGTAATTCTACATAACGTTATACGTTGTAACGTAGTACTACATAACGTTATACGTTATAACGTAATGCTACATAACGTTATACGTTATATCGTAATACTACATAACGTTATACGTTATAACGTAATACTACATAACGTTATACGTTATAACGTAATACTACATAACGTTATACATTATATCGTAATACTACATAACGTTATACGTTATATGGTTATGCTACATAACGATATACGTTATATGGTAATGCTACATAACGTTATACGTTATATCGTAATACTACATAACGTTATACGTTATATGGTAATGCTACATAACGATATACGTTATATGGTAATGCTACATAACGTTATACGTTATATCGTAATGCTACATAACGTTATACGTTATATCGTAATGCTACATAACGTTATACGTTATATCGTAATGCTACATAACGTTATACGTTATATGGTAATGAAATATAACGTTATACGTTATATCGTAATGCTACATAACGTTATACGTTATAACGTAATACTACATAACGTTATACGTTATAACGTAATACTACATAACGTTATACGTTATAACGTAATACTACATAACGTTATACGTTATATCGTAATCCTACATAACGTTATACGTTATAACGTAATGCTACATAACGTTATACGTTATATCGTAATGCTACATAACGTTATACGTTATATCGTAATGCTACATAACGTTATACGTTATATCGTATTGCTACATAACGTTATACGTTATAACGTAATACTACATAACGTTATACGTTATATCGTAATGCTACATAACGTTATACATTATAACGCAATACTACATAACGTTATACGTTATTACGTAATACTATATAACGTTATACGTAATATCGTAATGCTACATAAGGTTATACGTTATATCGTAATGCTACATAACGTTATAAGTTATAACGTAATACTACATAACGTTATACGTTATATCGTAATGCTACATAACGTTATACGTTGTAACGTAATACTACATAACGTTATACGTTATAACGTAATTCTACATAACGTTATACGTTGTAACGTAGTACTACATAACGTTATACGTTATAACGTAATGCTACATAACGTTATACGTTATAACGTAATACTACATAACGTTATACGTTATAACGTAATGCTACATAACGTTATACGTTATAACGTAATACTACATAACGTTATACGTTATAACGCAATACTACATAACGTTATACGTTATATGGTAATGCTACATAACGTTATACGTTATAACGTAATACTACATAACGTTATACGTTATATCGTAATCCTACATAACGTTATACGTTATAACGTAATACTACATAACGTTATACGTTATATCGTAATGCTACATAACGTTATACGTTATATCGTAATGCTACATAACGTTATACGTTATATCGTAATGCTACATATCGTTATACGTTATATGGCAATGCTACATAACGTTATACGTTATATCGTAATGCTACATATCGTTATACGTTATATGGCAATGCTACATAACGTTATACGTTATATCGTAATGCTACATAACGTTATACGTTATATGGTAATGCTACATAACGTTATACGTTATATCGTAATGCTACATAACGTTATACGTTATATCGTAATGCTACATAACGTTATACGTTATAACGTAATACTACATAACGTTATACGTTATATCGTAATGCTACATAACGTTATACGTTATAACGTAATACTACATAACGTTATACGTTATAACGTAATACTACATAACGTTATACGTTATATCGTAATACTACATAACGTTATACGTATAACGTAATACTACATAACGTTATACGTTATAACGTAATCCTACATAACGTTATACGTTATATTGTAATACTACATAACGTTATACGTTATAACGTAATCCTACATAACGTTATACGTTATATTGTAATGCTACATAACGTTATACGTTATAACGTAATACTACATAACGTTATACGTTATATGGTAATGCTACATAACGTTATACGTTATAACGTAATACTACATAACGTTATACGTTATAACGTAATACTACATAACGTTATACGTTATATCGTAATCCTACATAACCTTATACGTTATAACGAAATACTACATAACGTTATACGTTATAACGTAATACTATATAACGTTATACGATATATCGTAATGCTACATAACGTTATACGTTATATGGTAATGCTACATAACGTTATACGTTATATCGTATTGCTACATAACGTTATACGTTATATCGTAATGCTACATAACGTTATACGTTCTAACGTAATACTATATAACGTTATACGTTATATCGTAATGCTATATAACGTTATACGTTATAACATAATACTACATAACGTTATACGTTATATCGTAATACTACATAACGTTATACGTTATAACGTAATACTACATAACGTTATACGTTATAACGTAATAGTACATAACGTTATACGTTATAACGTAATACTACATAGCGTTATACGTTATATCGTAATGCTACATAACGTTATACGTTATATGGTAATGCTACATAACGTTATACGTTATATCGTAATGCTACATAACGTTATACGTTAAAACGTAATACCACATAAAGTTATACGTTATATCGTAATGCTACATAACGTTATGCGTTATATGGTAATGCTACATAACGTTATACGTTATATGGTAATACTACATAACGTTATACGTTATAACGTAATACTACATAACGTTATACGTTATATCGTAATACTACATAACGTTATACGTTATAACGTAATACTACATAACGTTATACGTTATAACGTAATAGTACATAACGTTATACGTTATAACGTAATACTACATAACGTTATACGTTATAACGTAATACTACATAGCGTTATACGTTATATCGTAATGCTACATAACGTTATACGTTATATGGTAATGCTACATAACGTTATACGTTATATCGTAATGCTACATAACGTTATACGTTATATCGTAATACTACATAACGTTATTCGTTATAACGTAATCCTACATAACGTTATACGTTATATCGTAATGCTACATAACGTTATACGTTATAACGTAATACTACATAACGTTATACGTTATAACGTAATACTACATAACGTTATACGTTATATCGTAATGCTACATAACGTTATACGTTATATCGTAATACTACATAACGTTATACGTTATAACGTAATGCTACATAACGTTAAACGTTATAACGTAATGCTACATAACGTTATACGTTATAACGTAATACTACATATCGTTATACGTTATATCGTAAGGCTACATAGCGTTATACGTTATATCGTAATGCTACATAACGTTATACGTTATACCGTAATACTACGTAACGTTATACGTTATTCCGTAATACTACATAACGTTATACGTTATATCGTAATGCTACATAACGTTATACATTTAACGTAATACTACATAACGTTATACGTTATTACGTAATACTATATACGTTATACGTAATATCGTAATGCTACATAAGGTTATACGTTATATCGTAATGCTACATAACGTTATAAGTTATAACGTAATACTACATAACGTTATACGTTATATCGTAATGCTACATAACGTTATACGTTGTAACGTAATACTACATAACGTTATACGTTATAACGTAATACTACATAACGTTATACGTTACATCGTAATGCTACATAACGTTATACGTTATAACGTAATGCTACATAACGTTATACGTTATAACGTAATACTACATAACGTTATTCGTTATACCGTAATACTGCGTAACGTTTTACGTTATAACGTAATACTAGATAATGTTATACGTTATAACGTAATACTATATAACGTTATACGTTATAACGTAATACTATATAACGTTATACGTTATAACGTAATACTATATAACGTTATACGTAATATCGTTATGCTACATAACGTTATACGTTATAACGTACTGCTACATAACGTTATACGTTATATGGTAATACTACATAACGTTATACGTTATAACGTAATACTACATAACGTTATACGTTATATCGTAATGCTACTTAACGTTATACGTTATATGGTAATGATACATAACGTTATACGTTATATCGTAATGCTACATAACGTTGTACGTTATAACGTAATACTACATAACGTTATACGTTATATCGTAATGCAATCTGATAGAGTGTGT